>APFE030539607.1:255671-283055 GCA_000404065.3 Pinus taeda | reverse complement strand
AATGGATATGCACCTCCCAACCTGTCTTACAAAAGCAAAAGGGCCATAAGATTGAAAGAATTTTTTTTTACCATTATTAATGATGTGCTTTTTAGGCAAAATTATGATTCAATTTTATTGAGATGCCTTGAAAACCTGAAGCACAAAAAGTTTTGCAGGAATTACATGATGGACCGGCAGGAGGCCACTTTGGAGCTAATACAAAAGCTCACAAAGTCATCCATGCTGGATACTATTGGCCCACTCTATTTAGAGATGCTCATGAATATGTCAGGAAATGCCGAAATTGCCAGACTTCTAGTGGAAGACAAAAGAAATCAGCCTTCCCTTTGCAACCGGTCAACATTGAACAACCATTTGAGCAATGGGGATTCGACATCATTGGAGAAATTACCCCAAATTCTTCCAAACAGCATAAGTATATCCTTACCGCTACTGATTACTTTACCAAGTGGGTTGAAGCGATTCCTTTAAAGACAACAAATTCTAAAGCTATTATTGAATTCATAGACCAATTCATCATTACCAAGTTTGGTGTCCCAAATGCTCTTGTTTTTTATAATGCATCTTACTTTTTAGGCAATGCTATGTTTGATTTCGCAATTAAAAGAGGATTTAAACTCAAATGCTCTGCTAATTATTATCCCCAGGGAAATGGTTTAGCATAATCTACAAACAAAAATCTGATTAAAATTATTAAGCGAACTATCGAACAGAATCATAAGAACTGGCACAAATCTTTAATATTTGCATTATGGGCTGATAGGATAACACAAAAAGCTTCTATAGGTTCTTCTCCGTTTAAACTTGTGTATGGAAAAGAAGCAGTGCTACCAACAAATCTTGTCCTCCCTTCTCTAGCCCTAGTTCAATTTATTGAAGAAACACCTTCTTCTTCTTTACAGCTTAGACATGACCAAATTATAAAATTGGAAGAAGAAAGAGAAAAAGCCAAAGTCACTCATGCGAAACATCAGCAGATCATCAAATCATCATTTGATTCACTTTCATCTGGTTCCAAACAATTCCAAGTCGGTTATTTAGTTCTGAAATGGGACAAAGCCCATGAAGATAAAGGAAAACACACCAAGTTTCAGAAGATGTGGCTTGGACCATTTCAGATCTGTGAAAAGATAGGCCATTCGACCTTCATATTACAAGATTTATCAAGGTTGAGAGACTCTCTCCCTGTTAATGGCCTTATCTTAAAGAAATTCTTCAATTAAGGAGGTAACCCCTTCTCCTTTTAGTAGTATTTTTTAGTTTGTAGGAGCATTAGAAAATAAAGTTGTGAGGTATCTTCCATTGAGCTTTGCTGTACTTAAAGAGTTGCTTAAAACAAGTAGCGTGATATTTACTTTTAATAATAGAAGTCTTAAACAAAAGGGATGATTTCTAGGAAATTAGATATAATTGCATTCTGAAACCACACTGCAATCTTAGTGAACCCTTCTCAAAGTTTATAAATATTGTAAATCTTTTTAGATTTTCAAATTGGTCACAAAAAGGTTATCAATATCAAAATAGAAACTAATCCAATTTCAGCATCTCCAACTCTTACCTTGTCATCCATCTCCTCTTAAGGAGGAAATTGTCTATCCCACTCACCAAATCTTGTGATTACTCAGAATGTAATTCCAAGAATACTGGATATAAAACATAAGAGGTCTTATTACAAGCCTGCTTACCATGTTCATAGGGAAATAGTTTAGCCGACATTACCAACACTGCATACCAAAACAGCGTAATGGCTTCAATTGTAAGACAAGGGGTCTCATCACGAGCCAGCTTGTTCGGTTAGATTACTACCAGTGAATGGCATTGTCACTTAGCTAGCCACCAAACCAGGGCAATGGCTTTTTATCTTACAAAAATAACAGGAAATAGAAAAGAAATGCAAAATGTGAAAAACATGTTTTGAATTTATTCTGTTAATCATGCTCTAAGGTGAATGGGACAATAGACAATGACATGGTTAAAAGGTATCCCTGTCGAAACTATGAACGTTTGTTGACAGCAGAGGCTCTACCTATGACAAAGGAGTTAATTTTAAAAGCTGATTTGGAAAGGTTTTCTGTTTTATCACTATCAACCAATAGAGGCCACTTTAAAAAATCTAGAATGTAGCTAATTTTTAAACAAGAGAGGGAATTAGCAAAGAAAGTTTTATTTTGTTTGGAGTGCAACTATACCTAGTTATATTAGAATTTTCCCATTTGATAAAATTTCTATTTTGAAAAAGTTTAAGTATTTCCATTACTTTTCAGAGATAACTGTTTCTTCCAGCGAATCGCCAATTGTTGTACCCTACAACAAACCCCCATTTCATATCATTATTAGCCCAAAACTATAATATGAAATGGGTCCCTTTTTTAATTTTAATTGGTATCAACTTAGTTTTATTCAAAAAGGTTCGAAAAAATAAAATAAAGCATTACCAAAAAAAAAAAATCGAATAAACCAATCAAAAGCCTTACACATAAATGATTAATCTTTTGTCATTGCAATAAAGCGATCGCAAGATCGCATATCGCAATGACAAAGGAAACACAACTTAAGGACCCATTGGTTTTCTCCGATGCGAAATCACAATTAGATATCGGTGATAATGAACTAGCGTGATAAAACTCCTTTTCATTCCGATGTGATGCGATATCGCTATTGGATATCGGTGATAATGAACTAGCGCAATAAAGCTCCCTTTTGCTTTGAAGTGATATCGCTATCGGCAATCGACTATGCATGCTTTTAAACTGCCCCACTCGCTACTCCCGACACGATGCGATATCGCTATCGGCGATCGGGGATTCCAAATGGAACCAATATAACGATTTATGATTTCCCCCGACGCCCGATTGCGATAAAGCCAAAAAAGCGCAGCAAAAGGCAGAGCAGGCAGAACAGCGATTGCTAGTACAGCAACAAATAAATAATCAGCTGACTAAGCAATTGCAAGAAGAAAAACAGAGGATTGACGACAGTGCAGTCCAAAAGCAAAAGGAGCTATCGGAGGCATTGGCGCAACTAAAAGCATCAACTGAGCAAATGCTGAAATCCAAAGATGAGCAGATTGCTCAATTATCAGCTCAACTTGAGCAAACAAAGAAGCTCCCCCAGATAAATGAGTTTAAAGCAGAGGCATTTCAATTCAACAAAGGATTGATAAATCAGATGAAACTTTTGTGTCAGCAAATCACCCAGGCAGAACCATTGTGCGACTTAGTGGCAGCCATAAGTGAAAAAGTAGAAAAGGCAAGGACAGATTTGGATCAAGCCGAAGAAACATTGACAAATTTTCTAGAATGGCAAGATACCGCTCAGGGACAGGCATCTAACCTACCAAGGATCCTAGAATCGCACAAAGAAATATTATTTACAAAATGGAAATCTCAGTTAATGAAGGCAGAAAGAGCGATTTTAAGATGCAAGACAACCACTAGTAATCTGGTTGAATTGGTTAATAATACTCTTTACTTGTCTAACATGATTTCTCAATGTACTCCAGGCCAATTAACAGCAACAAAGATGTTGGAGCAGTCATGTTACCCAGAGCTAGAGAAAAATGGAAGGTTAATTGCGGGGATTAACAGCTTAACATGGGATGCCTATTGGTTCTTTTTAGTGAATCCGCATAGCCAGAGAGCCGCCCTCAAATGTCTCACGGATGCGATCGGGTATATTATCCCTGATATTTAGGCTGCCACCCTTGCTGCCCAACTCAGTTCGCGCCTCAACAAACCACCCGAAGTGGAACCAATGCTTGCGATAAGCCAGATCAGGTTTAAAGGCAAACAGCCTGAGTCATGATTCACATCGCCAACTGCCAGATCGCTCCCAAGAAGATAGATATTGTTAATTGATGCCAATTAAGTAGGATTTTGTTTTCATAGATTTTTTTTTAGTTTAGTAGTATTTATAGACCCTTTCATGCATTTAGAAAGGGTCGTAAAGTTTTGTATATGACTTAAACCCTGAAGTTGCACTATTGTACTTCAGGGATATTCTTTTATGAAACTAGCCAACCAATCATTCTGATTTTGATAAGGAAAGTTTTTATACAAATGTGCACTACTGTCTTTGTTTGAAAGCATTTCTGCGTTGAAGGAAGAATTTCAAATAGCGATTGATATTGGGATTGATTAGCAGCTCATATGGTGCTATTGCTTACGTCTGAACTCATTCTTGTTATATGAATTGTCATTTGATCGCTCTTGCTATTGTCGCATATATATATGTGTGTGTGTGTGTGTGTGTGTGTGTGTGTGTGTGTGTTTTAATAAGCATCCTTTATGCATTCCACTATTGGTTGTTTATAGTATGCTTTCCTTCCAATCATGTATGTATCCATGATATAAATGATAAGTGCAGCAATCTTGTGTTAATCACTTTGTTTAACTATTTAGACGAAGTAATCTTTGAATGAATGAATATCTATGTTTATTTTACAGAGTCATCTACATGCATGTCAATAGATAAAGATCATCAAACGTTGCATTTACAAAGAATAATCGTTCCCGGGATTAGTATTAGTTTTCTTATTTCGTTAATAGATTAAGTTATTCGCCTATCATTAGAATAGACAACCCATCACTCATCCACCTTTTTTATTCATTATTGGGAAACTGGTCCCATTATATCCAGTCGGAGCCACCATCCCAAACGGAAAAGGAGTTGTATTAAGGTCCGGACCGGGTGGTTATCCCCCAATGTTATTGCAACGATTTTCGAGGCATCAACAGGTACCTAGAGGGGCTGAAAGATTGAGTCCATCTTAGTCCCACGTGGATAGATTGCCTTAGTCATGAATCTAGTCCATGGCATTGCGGTGCTTAAATTGTTGAGTGACTATTTGGATAGATTGCCCTAGTCAGGAATCTAGTCCATGGCATTGAGGTGCCTAAAGTTCTTCAAGGTTCATATAGTTTGAGATCTTCCATTGTATATGTACATTATGAATACCTCCCTAGTTAAGAGGGAGTGTTCGAAAAAGTAACTATGTTTGGTCTTCAATAATGTACTTGATTCATCATGTAATATACTTGTCAAAATAATAAAGAAAATAATTTTTATTATTGTTGTGACTTAGTAAAGCATGGGTTTCATGCTTGGGTCACCATGTTTTAGGTCAAAGTCCCCATTGAGGACTTTTAGGATTTATTCTGAGTCTATAGAATTCTTGTACATTTAAAGAGACCTTCTTGGGCTTTTGAATCATGTAAAAAGGTTAAGTATTGAGTCAAATATGAATTATGGAACCTACACACCATATCGGCTTAAGGCAATATCAACTCGGCATAAGACCCTATTTGAACCCAGAAGAAGCTTATAAAAGGAAGGACATCGAATTCGTTTGGAGCATCACTTCTTATCAAGTTCGAATTATCTCTACTAGGGAGAACTGCGAAAATCTTGCTGTTAGGCAGAAGTAAGAAGTGGGTAGTTGGGAAAGTCTGTTGTCAAGAGGACGAAGTGAATGCGAGTTTGGGTGGGTCTGAGGAGTCAAGGAAAATCAAAATTTTGGTGGTGGTCCCTCTTTGTTTCGTGCTCTAGATTGGGAGATCGAAGTCTTCCAAGTTAGACTATCGCTGGACGATGTTAGCTACTGCAAGTTGCTGCATAGTTGAAGTTGTTTGGAAGAGGTTAATCTTCTGGAGGCTGACTTGGTGTGGAGGGAAGGTCTGGTCTTGGTCTAGGGTGAAGAGTATCATAAAATACTATTGAAAGGAAGAATTACTTTCACTAGGTTTTCCCCTCAAGGGGGGTTTTTCCCTGGCATGTGCCTACATTTTATATCCATTGTTTTATGTGTTGCTGCTTTTGGTAGGTCCTTGATGAACTAAAGAAAGAAGATATAAAGAATCGCAATAATAAGAAACATCACAAGTAATTATCAAGATCAAGAAAACATTTGCTGCCTTTCTGGTTTTCCAATAGAAGGACCTGTCAAAGATCAAGTGCTTCAGATGTGTTGAGCTTCGTCACTACAACACCCAGTTAACTCTCAGGAATAAGGACAAGGAGGAGAAGCAGGACCAGCAGGCAGCATCAACAGAGATTGATAGGCTGTCCTCCACGCTGTAGGAAGACTTCAACATGTTTGTTGACATACCCCCAGGAGTGAAATAGGGTAACTTGGTGTTGTAGCCTAAGAGTGCTACAGTTGGGCAGGGTTCTTCAACAGGTCCACCTCTTGAATCAATACCTTGCTATGGGGGCCCACAGTGTTTTGTAGCAGGATGGATCAATGGCAGTAGATGCAGTCAGATGCCAGAGTTACAGATGTAGAGTCGAGTCGTAGTCAGATATTGGGAAGCGCAGTGCAGAGTGGCAAAGTGCAGAGTCAATGCCAGTGCAGATGCCTCATTGAGAGCGCAAATACTAGCAGCAATCAGAAACTAGGGAGACAGATACATCATACTAATCACAATTGATTTTGTATTTGGGATGCTTTTCAGTTGTATTTGTTGCAGTTGTAGCAGCAATAGATGAGAGGGAGTTGCAGTGTAGATGCAGTGTTGGCAACAGTTCAGCAGGGTCAACAGCAGCACAAATGCAACTGATATCATAGTTACGCAGTGGTTGGTGGGCAGTATGGCCAGACATCAACAGCGTGACATGAGATGGTGCAGAGATAGGGTGCTGCTACAGGAGGAAACAACACTAGAACACATTCCTTGCTAAGAGGGAGTGTTAGTTTTTGTAGCATCTGATGTGGTCTAGCCACAAAATTTGTAGAGCGACTAGAATACATGAGATTTCAAAAACCCATAAATTATTTCTGGAAATTCCTCCTAGAAATGAGTTAATTAGAATTATTAGTCATTTTTAAAATATTTCCTAAGTCTAAACTTAGGGAATATTACTAATTAATCATAATTAATTAAGCCATCGATTAAGATATAATCTTGGTCGTTAAAGTCTCAACAGAGGATTATAAGAAGAATTTGATGGGGATTGGAGAAATCACTTGTGCTTTTTGATTTCATGAGCAAATAGATTTTTTGAGTAGCAACATTCAATTGCCGGAGAGAGAGCCAGAGAAATCGAAGCAGTGAGAGAGGGGCAGGGAGAGTGAATCAGACGAAGATTTATTGATTCGGTGAGTGCATTTGCAGAGAGGAAAAGAAGCCACAGTGATGCTAACACAGAGCAACGCATTAGCCTCTAGAGGCAAAGTCGATTTGCTAGGGAGAAGTAGAATTTATGTGCCAAAAGCTGGGTAGAGGTTCCAGAGGCCAGGAGAGACATTTTGCCATACAATGAATGGTCATACGGCTTGAGGAGAAGTTGTTCCAAGCTGAGAGCAGCAACAACTGCACTAGGGTGATGCAGTGATTGTGCAAAGGCAGTTTGGACAGTTGAATTTGAGCTGAGGTCAGTGTTGGGATTTCCCTGTGGAATGAGGAATTTATTCTCACCAGATGATCCAAGTGGATGTTGGTGGCCACCCACCTATCCCATTTGGACCACCACAATTGTCTCTTTCAGCCTCTTCAGTTTCCTAAATTTTAACACAGTTTACTATTTTTAGCAGTTTTTCGGGTCCTGAACTTCCGGCGCCGTTTTGAGTCCCTAAACGACGTTTTTTGGGAAATTTGGGGGCAACATGGGTCCATAGAACAATGTTGCCCTTCCCAATGTGGTAGTTCTCGGATAGATCTTTCTAACGAGCTATCATGCGCGTCAAACGAAGATCGTATGCCAAAGTTACGACCCCGGGAAATTGATGTACCAATTTACCCAAACGGGGCCCACAATTTGGTCTTTCATCTTCTAGGGTTAGGTTTTGGAATGTGAAGGGTTTTCCATTGTTTCTCAACAATAAATAGGCCTTCTAGCCTAATTGTAACACAGTTCGAAACAGTTCAGAGGCATGTAGCCGCACATCTCTTCTCAGAGATAAGCTACCATCGCCCTAGCTGGTTTATTTCCAATTTCTGGTTGTAAGCATATTTCAGTTTTTTCCATTAATGAAATGAAGTATTATTTCCGCTGCATCTCTTTGTTTATGGTTATCGCATCTCTGTATTTATGGTTATCTCTGTAATCTATTGCGTTCCTGTTTAAAATCCGGATCAATCAAAGCAGCGATAACAATACGGGAGAACACAGCAGGGGCATGCTTTAGACCAAAAGGCATGACATGGTATGTGTACGAGCCCCATTATGTGGTGAACATTGTTTATTCTGGTCCTCCTCTGCTATGCAAACCTGATGTTACCCTGAGAACCCATCTGTGAAGGAGTAGGTTTCATTCCCCACAACATTATCCAATACCTCATCACTGAAAGGCGTGGGGAATGGGTCATGGCCACAAGCGTTGTGGAGGCTACTGTAGTCTACACAAACCCTTATTTCCATGGAGTCCTTCTTATACTGGATCACTATTGGGTTGATCCATTTTGCTTCATCTACCAGAAAGATGAGTCCTACCTCTATAATTTTATCTATCTCCTTCTTAACCTTTTCTTTTACTCTTGGGTTCAGCCTATACGGTCTGTGATTCACAAGCTTGGCATCCGGCTTTAACACAATTTTCATTTCATCGGTATCTCCTTTGATTCCTTTTAATTCTGCGACTGAAGCTATGAATAAATCCTCATACTCATGCAACAGATCAAAAATTTCCTTAGCCTTGTGCTCATCCCAGTAATCCCCTATAGACGCCATCTTTGGTTTGTCCTTTGTCCTAATGTTATGCTTCCGCAATTTTAATGGGAGTAAGTGGGGAGCATATGTTATTGGTCCCTCCTGAATATCCCTTTCTCCTTCCATCTCTTGAAACGTTAGGTGCCTCAATCCCTTTAAATCGCCCTCTTCTAGATTGTGCTCACCATCTCGTAGGCCATGGACTCTGGGTACCCTAACTCGTAAAAGTATTGCAAGAAATTTTCGTCAGTGAATCCTTCCCATAACTATCCTGGGGTGAAGAGTATTCTTTTGATGGCATACAAAGCCCCGATTAGCCATATGTTACTACATTTAAATGAAAAACCACTACGGAATTGTTCAGCCAATGCATCCAAGTCCCCAGTTTGTCTTCGAATTTCTTCTTGTATGTAACAAGCCTGCAGGACTGTACCCAGGGTGTGTACGAATGTGTGTACCCATAGCTCCTTCAAGATACATTCCTTGTTCCATCTGTCTATGCAGTGTTCCAGGTGTTGTCGGGGATCAAAGTCCCCCTTGTGTTTTACACTCTATTACAGTCGGTCCCCTTCCTACTTGAACCATTCCCTCATGGCCCGCTTGACCTTGTCCCAATCACGAAGGGTGTTGCAGTGAGATCCCCACCATCGTGATGTCATTTCTTGTAGTGATATGTCCAGTAATGATATCATGTGTCTTTCCCTTATGGTTCTATCAACTTTACTTAGAAATACGTCTATCAAGTCTATGTCGTGGAAAGTAGAATAATCACTTACCTTTGTTCCATCTTGTTGATGCAACATATTGTAGTGCAGCATCTTGTATTGACTTGGTATCCTCCTTGCTGCCAGGAATCCCACGCAGCCTCAAAGCCCACCTCTAAGCTCTGTATACTCCTCCAGCTAACTGACCCCTCCACCATGATATTGATGTAATCTTCCCTCCTCCCAGCTATTAATAGGTACAGTTGGACTAGTGTACTAGGTTCATCTAGGTCATCTACTCGTTCTGTGAATCTTGGTCCTTGATATGGATCCAGCAGCTGTATTACCCGCATCCCTTCTACTTCAAAGATCATCAACTCCTTGAGATCGATGACAGCATAATTCTCATAAGCCCAGCTAATGCCAAGCAGTGTTGGGTACGGATATTTGTCCCCCATTATATCTATTACCTCAAAGTCTATGTGTGTTTTCACCCCTGCAACATCTACTTCCACCTCTTCCAGCCTCCCAATGGGCAGAATGTAGTATTGGTTAGCCATTTGCAACTTGATCAGTGAGTACTTCAACTTTTTCCCAGTGCCTAACATGTTTTCCTAAGTAGAATGTTAATGTTTGAACCCAGGTCCAACAATGTGTCTTGATCTGGAATCCTGCCACTTGTGCGTCAATTCAGAACTCCCTGCCTATTATTTTCTTGTTTCTTCAGACTCTCCTCATGTGCTTCTCTGGCATATTTGTTGAGATTCCTTCTTTCCCAATTTCTCCTTCTAGAAGAACTACTTTTAGACTCCTGCGTAGCTCTCCTAACATCTGATCATTATCGAAAATCTACAAGAATAGTTTGAACCATTCCTCAATCAGGTGGGACATAGTGGACTTTGATAAATTTGGTACCTTATCCTTCTGGGGTTCCATCAAGTTTTCAAACATTTTTGCTACCTCCTGATAATATCGTTCTATTGTCCAGGGTCGTATGATTGTTTTGGGGAAGCTACCTGAACAATCGGAGATTTCTCTGGCGCACCCTAATTAGCCCCCATCTACTTTCCTCCTCTGGTTACTATATTCATGTTGGATAGTTGAATTATTTCAGTATGTCTTAGTTCTGCATTGATTAAGTTAGCTCCCCTTTGCCTGGTTCGCTCTTCCTATCTTACGATCAACTCGGGGCAGTCCCTTATTGCGTGTGCACTGACCCAGCATTGAAAGCACCAAGGTATTCTTGGAAGAGGACAATCTATGGTAACATGTCCCTCCTAGTCATAGTTGTAGCATCGCACGGGTCCCCTGCCCCCTGTTATTCCTCCTCCCATTCCTCGCCCTCTGCAAGTGGTCTCATTGATTGTGATCCAATGTTCAACATTATTCGGTGTGGTGAGTCGTGCACATTCAGAACTCACAGTGGTTATTTTTTGGTATGGTCAAATATTTCTACAATATTGGACACAATCGATGTGAGTGTCCATAGCTCCTACAGATCTCATAGTACTCAGGTTGGTTTTGGCCCGGAAATTCCCCTTGCAACCCTACCGCCACAACCCCAGCTGTAGGCGAAGTCCCTGATGGTCTGGTGGGCCCTGATGTAGGATTCGTGCCTCTTAGCCTCAGGCATTCAGTCGTGACGTGACCTTCGACCAAACAATGGGTGCACCACACATTGGGTCTCACTAGGCGAACTGGTTATAAGTCTTTCGGTTTCTCTGTTAAGATGGCTATCTAGTGCTGGAGTCCCATGATCGACAAATCTTATGACCCTGCCCCCCCTTCCCGATATTCATGTGGGTACCCTTCCATCGCCTCAATGCGATTTTCCTACTACAAAGCATACTACAGGGTCTCAATATTTTGTTATGTTAAGGGCGTCCGAGTAAGGGGTAGGAGTGCCTTGATAAAACCAACCCCTTTGGTGATTGGGATTTATGGGGTAACTTAGCTTTCTGATTGTGTCCTTGAACCTTTGCATCAATCCCTAGGCAGTCTCTTCATCCCATTGTTTTATCTCCCATAACTCTAACAGCCCCTGTTGATCTATCTATGGAAGCTTGAATTCCTATACAAAGCTATTCTTGATGTCATCCACCATTGAATTCTGGTTTAGCTATGTCATCCACCTTCACATTGTTTGGCGTTTAGGGAGCTCTCCATATCGCTTCATAGAGGTACCAGTGTTGTTCCACATCCTCATTCCCTCAACCCGAGAACTCCGGGTATCTGGTAAAGGATCCTGCCATTTTGACCTGAGCATGTGCTAGAAGCACAAAGCCTTAAGTCCCTCGCCATTGAGATCCTTGCAATCCTAGATTACTAATAATGTTATTCCCACCAATATTAAAGGTACCAGAATTTGTTTTATATCTAAGATGCACACCATGTATTTGTATTGCTTTAAGCAACTTAGCAACAAATTTACCAGGACTGTTGTAAAGCACCAGGGGAAGGTCGGGGTGAATGCTACCTAATATTCGAGGGGTCGGATGCTTGATTTCATCTCGCGCATTTCCCTTTGCAAACAATTGTCTCATAACATCACACATCTCATTGTCTATCTCTCCTCAGGATTATTGAGGCCACTCCATTGGACACCTCCCGCAACTGGGGAGTGAGGGATCCTACCACCTTCTATGTTTCCATATAGCCCATTTGTCTCTATTCCTTTCTCTGAGTTCTCCTCCATCTTAACTCTTCCTTCTGGACCCTCCGACACCACTCTTGCTTGGTGTGGCCCCTCTACATGCACCTTCATAGCCTGTGTGGCCCTTTCCTGCCACTTTTCTGCTATCAGCGCCCTCCTTTGCGCTCTACTTCCCTATCCCTTCGTGAGTCTCCTACATCCATCCTTTCAGCAGCATCACAATGCTCCGTTCAGTAGCGTTTCCCGCCTTGTATCCTTGCCCTAGCATTGGGGTTTTACGCTGCCATACTCACTTCTTGGAAAGAAATTAAACCTTCCTCCACTATCAGAACTTTAATCCAAAGAGGTACTTCCTTCAGCAATTTTCCCCTCAACCCCAATCTGAACACTGCATCAACCTTCAAGAAGGACTGATAACTTTCTGTCGTGAACTCAGCCACGTATCCCTCCAAAGTAGTATGTACCCAAAAGTTTATTTCTCTGGTCAGATCAGTGTCCAGGTGTTGGAGAGATGCAAGATCAATGGAGACCCAACCATGACGAGATGGATATTGTCCTTTCAATCAACCCTTCACCTGCAGTCTCCGTGGCCAACTATATAGTTCCTCCAGGAACTTACACCAGAATATCTCGTACTATTTGTTTGTAGCTTCTAAGTACAAGATTTCGTCATTCACCTTAGCAACAGTCTGGCTTCGAAGGACATCTTGTTGTGAAACAAACTGATCCACTTGGTCGTCCCACCAGTTTCTTATTTATTTCTTAAAGATCCTCAATACCATATTTTGAACCCCTCTTTGGCACAAAAATGACAACACAGAAGAGACCCTGGGTTCAGGCTCAAGGGGCCAACAAGGCTCTACTCTAGTCTAGGACAACGCCGACATTTTCACCTTACCCAGAGGGTAAGGAGTCTCACCTTAGGCGTGTCGCAACCGAAGTTAGATGGAGCTGGGAGGGGTATCGATGAAATGTAAAGAACATACAAGAATAGCTCATCACACTCAATTCGTTGTACTATCTAAGATTGTTATTCTGTTCATGCCATCGTAGGAAACTACCTAGCTATTGATCATTCATCTAAAATTTTAAATATCCCATAAAGAACACAGCGATACAATAAGGAAACCGAACAACTTCTTTCATTAACTGAAATATAAGAGAGGACATGACAAAATATAAAAGGTTCGAGGCTTGTTTATCAAATATACACAAAGTACTTTTCATAGAACACAACTGACATGAGTGGACATAAGCAGAGCCAGGGACAGTCCTATCTCTTCTGCAACCGATCCGACTATCAACATCCCATCCTTTATCACCCTTTTCATCAACAACCACCTCCTCATGCTATCTTTTCCCTTTTATCCTTTGCTCTGCATTCCCACTATCAGTTTTGTTTGGTTGACTCCTTCCTTAGTTGCCTTATATTTCCCATGCTCATCTACTTCTATACTCTTCCACTACCTTGCCTTAACTGCTCGTTCACTACCAGTTCATGTCCCTTTCCTTTGGTTGTAAGTTCTGCAACCCGAATCGTTGTCCCCGCCACCTGTTCTTGACTTTTCTTCCTTCCAAAATCCAAAATTTAAAACGAAGGCCCCAACAAAATCCGCATTATATTTCATGTGAATTACACTACATCAAAGTAATACCGCCCAAGAGAGAAGTGTAGCATGAAATCCAATTATTGTTAGACTCTTCATTACTGATATTGGGCTTTATAGATAGTTCAATCTCTCTTTATTACATGAATGTGCGTCCAATTATTGCTACTATCCATTACATGAATGTGCATTTAGTAGATTATGAAGAAGTTTCACTTTCTGGTTAAGGATATACAAATATTTGGTTTTGAAATATCCATTTGGTTCTGCTTGAAAAGTGTATAATTGATCATATAATTTTAGAGACATGAACATATTTTATAAGTAAATAAATATGAAAAGCATAAGGAGCTCCAATGTTAACAAATAGTACTAATCTATATGAAATTGAACCTATCTTCTCAAGAATCACAAATGGTTACTTGGAGCTAGCTTGGCATAATGCTAATCTATATGAAATTGATTCTATCTTCTCAAGAATCACAAATGGCTACTTGGAGATAGCTTGGCATAATTCCCCAATCTCGATGATTTTTTCTTAGAATTCACCCTAAGAAATACATGATCAACGACTCCCAACTCCCTATGAGTTATGCTCATATATTCAATGTAAAAAAAATGTGGGTAGTCGTTAAATTCTTCTTAATTAGAGTAATTTGTTTTTTTGTCTTCTCAAGAAAATTTGGCACAAGCATGATGATATTGATTGTTAAGTATCATAGCTCAATGATGTTCAACAATTTTTGTTATTCAAGGCCTCAAATGGACTTGTTTTCATTGATGCATGATACTCATTGTCTCATGTAAACTCTATCAAGTGTATGTATTCTTGCCACTTGAATGGTTTGTCTATTATGTACATTAACTACATGCCTTTAATGACTTGATCAACCCTTTTGATTTTCCCATTCATTTCTGGATGAGAGTTGTGCAAAAATTCAACTATGTTCTTAATACTTGGAGAAAACTATTCTAGAAGTTCAATGTGATCTTTGTCTTTGTTTTTTCTACAAATTCTTTTGGAACATTGTACAACCTTACCAACTCTCTTATAAATAATCATGTTATATCCTCAACTTTATGGGTAGAATGAATGGGAATGAAACA
This sequence comes from Pinus taeda, assembly GCA_000404065.3. Taxonomy (NCBI): domain Eukaryota; kingdom Viridiplantae; phylum Streptophyta; class Pinopsida; order Pinales; family Pinaceae; genus Pinus; species Pinus taeda. The sequence goes on along the minus strand of APFE030539607.1, from coordinate 268,335 downwards.
TACAAAATTTGTTACAACCTTACCATTTCTCTCATAAAAAACGATGCTATATACTAAAATTTATGGATAGAATTATTTGGAATAAATGAAGTGTTTTTTTATTGGCTTATCCACCAAAACCATGATGGAATTGTATTGCTTCATAACCATGGGAAATTTCATAATGGAATCCTTCATGACCACATCTCATTTCTAGTTCAACATTGGTAAGGACTACAACAAACCTAGTGGATGATGGTGCTCTACATTTAACCTCCAATATTGACACATGCTTTGCCACTCTTTTGTTATATGTGAGGCCAAATCAAATGAAATAAATAAATCTAGTATTTTCTTAACTTCTTCAAACTACCATACGCAAATATTCATACATTACTAATGTGTAGGCTAGTAAGTTCTATGATTATTTTTCAGAGTTGTATATTATTGGAGGGATTAGTGTGATATAATGCCTACAAGAGGTGTACCATTGATACTTGCTATTCTATAGCCTCAAATGGGGGTGGGTTTTCATTGCAAATTCTTATTGTTAAGTGGTGAATCATTTTGTTTGTAGTCATTCCATGTGTTTGACGCTTTCTACGAATAATTGTTATTCTAACTTACCTTTTCAATTTCGTGATTTTGATTTTCAATTTCATGTTATATATGTTGAGTTTAAATTCACAATGTGTAATACTTGTCATTTATTCCTTCTTTCTAGTGGGAACAGAAATATGTTGATTGCTTATTTTTAGATAGTCCAAAATCCCCAATTACTTGTGTGTGATGTCAGTCTTTAAGATATATGGGAACAATGTTTTCTAGTGAAAACATTGCAAAAGCTATGATTAGGAATCAAAGACGCATTTAAGTTATCAATATAACTAATTTATCATGTCACTAACGTGAAAAATAGTAGATTCTTTAGAATTGTACATGGTCATGGTATTAACAAAGCCACATTGCCTCAACAATGGGAAGGAGATGCTTACACAAGTTAAATATTGATGAAATACTTAACCTGTTAGATGGGACACAAAATTTTTATAATGCAATGGATGGGACGGCGACATAAAATGATGCAAGGCCACAAGAGCACTATGAGATCTCCTAGGTAATTATAACAAACATAATTTAAAGTATTTGTTGAGTGTAAAAATGATCAATGTTAACCAAATAAGTGAGGGGAAGAATGCAACATTAGTCAAATGGGAAAATCTAATCTGTAAATGAAACCAGGGTATGTTTAGTTGTCCACTCTAATTATGTTGCAAAAAGGGATTGGAGTCACAACCAACAAGCATGAAATTTGTTACTTAGATGGGACAATAATAGTGATGGAGCAATTGAGTAGTATGCCTAAGTTATTTAAAGGATTTGATATTGCTGATAGAAGCTAGTATTGTTTTCATTTACTTGAGTTTGATTTGAATTTGAATTGGAGGATGATGAGCTTGCTTTAGATCTACTAGACATATTCAAATGGCACTAGAAAAGATAATCAAACAAAGGCCAAGATCAATTATGAGCTTGTGATATACTAGTGTGATGCATAGACAAAACTAAAGTTGTATCATGTTGATGATTGTATCTGTGACCCATTCTGAAAATGAATGAAAGGGTGGCCCATAGAATTTGAGGAGGTTGGGACCTCCGGTAAGTTGTGGTTTGCGAAGACTAGTAGGGGCTTCCCAACCGGTATTGGCCAAGAAATAAAGGGAGTTGGGGCTTCCTAGCTATTAGGGGTAAGGTAAACATACCTTAGTTTTTCTCCCCTTGAGGGTTTCCACTAGAAATATTTGTGTCCCTTGTATCACTATTGGCTCAACAATATATCACATATGTGTCGAAATATGTCTTATATTACATGTGTATTGTATGATGAGATTGCAAGTTCCACTTTATTATTTATAATTATCAATATATTTCTAAGCTATAAATAATGGGAGCGATACAACCCCCTTATCCAGCTCAAGTGAACATCTTCAGATAGATGATATATGGTATCTAAGGTGCAAAACTGAGCTACACTTTGTTGGAGTATATTTGTACATTTTTTTCCGAAATTGTAGCTGGGAGATTTCATAGTTATAGAGCACGCACATCCAAGTTAGTTTCAAAATTGGCATACAATAACTAAATACCATATTGTCTACCAACCAATAAAAAAACCTAATTACATCCAAAGGAAAAATTGCTCGACACTTTTGAGTGGTATCGATTCTACAAAATACACCTAATATACTAAGAACCTCATAAAACATAATTACTTAGCAAAATGCATGCAAACTCGTTGCTTATTCAATTTTTGCTTTGACTAGACCCAACTCTAGTTTTGATATTTCCACTTTGTCTGCAAGTTTATGTATTGTTTTATCTTTCTATGGTCCTCCACAGTTTGAACTTATAGGCTACATCTGATTTGAGGTCCCATATTGGTCTTTCTTGCTTATATTATTAACCATATTATGAAGAATATTACATTCAACCTCCACAACTACTATTTTCCTCTTTTGTTGGACGAGTGTTCAACGTTGTTGCAACTTAGGGTGAGGATATGTTGTTCATTTTCATGATATTTAGTGTAGCTAAAAAGATTGATGTTCTATTTACTTGAACGGACTCTTCATGCCTCTAATCTCCTCCAATTCCCTGTAATCCATAATAAGTTAGTGACAATAAGGACTCTTTACCACATAAAAGTACCATGACTACTAAGCTACACAAATACTTTGCAAAACGCTTCATGCCAATAAAGAGATCAAATAGTGCACCAGCACTCTCGACAATGGAATCCTAGACAAATTCACATAGTGAATTAAGAAAAGTCTTTCGGTAGAAATCACATAAGAGAAATTTTTGGCCAACGTATTTCGAACCAACAAATGTAGTTCATTATCGGGACCAGATGAAGAGGCAGACCATGGAAAAGGCTTAAATAGAGAGCAATGTAGAGACCATAATTTCAAATAACGACTATATTTGAACAATAATATTTAAATTATGATATTAATTTATTAATATGTTAAAAATGAATATTATTAAGTAGCTACTATATTAATATTATATTAACTTAAATATTAGAAGAATGAGAATGTGTGTAACAAGGAGACTCAAGGCTCTCTTCATAACCCCCCTACCATAAAACTTACATGCCATGGATTGAGCCATGTGATGCTTTGAAGAACCATTACATGACTTGATCCTCATGCTAGTATGTTTATGGAATGGGTAGATCATGATCTTCACCATTGATGCTAATGAACCTCCTTTTAATAAGATGGCTTGATAGGAAATTTGTTTGCAATGCAATTATTCTACCACATCACTTTTAAAAAATTGATACTAAAGAAATTGAGTGCCTCTTTTATTGCTCAACCTAAACACCAAATCTAAGAGATTATCACGTTTATTGTATTAGAAATCATTTTGCCAATGATGGTCTTCGAATCACCTACCACTATCAATGATTGAATATTAGATTCAATAGCTAATCTCAAGCCTTGCAGTGATGTGAAAGCTTTTGCTAGGTTATTAGAGGAAATACCATAACATTCACACAAACAATGATTCTATTATTCCTACAAGATAGCCCTTCCCACATCTGCCACCTCAATGTTTGTATGAGAAAGTTTTACCAACATTGTGAAAATTTCAACTTTTTCAAATTTAAAGTTCATTTGTGATTTATTTTATTTATATTGTTTTTCAATGTTGAAAAAAAATTGTGTTCTTAATTATTTGGCTGCGCTACTTGGCAATTCACACTTCAATAGTCATCCATGATTTTATTCACTAGAGCTAAAGTTTGATTTGATGTTTTGTTAGATTCTTAACATTGTGATAGCATATGGATTTCTTCCAATTGTGGCAAATCAAATAGCATGTTTCCTCTAACTATGTTATTTCTCAGGGCATATTTGCATTTGAATGTGTCTTTCTTCCAAACTTATAGAGGGCTAAAGGTACACCACTCATTCCAAATCTATTTTTCCTGTTTCTTCTTGAAGTGTGATTATCATATTTATTAACTATGAATTTTTTGTATTTCTACTCTTTGTTCCATCATCAAGAAATGCAATTATTATTACCAACCATCAAATTTTCTTCTTTATAATACCCATGTTTCTTATACTAGAAATGCAACTATATAATATCAATTATGATTTTTTCATTTTGACTTATCAAATTAAGAAACATTATAAGATGTAATGTTTTTTATAATGTTTCTTCTTTCTTCGTAAGGGATGGTTGATCCCATTCATGTTCCCTTATATCAAGCTTTTAAATTGCTTAATAAATATTAATACATCCTTTGATCAAATTAAGAAACATTACAAGATGTAGTAGACTTGCCAAAGTCAACACACTATCTTCTTTCTTCTCAAGAGATGCTTGATCCCATTCATGTTCCCGATTATATCAGAAGTTAAATTGCTTAATAAATATTAATACATTCTTTGAACGTAATCAACCTAAGTCATCTCCTCAATAACAATTCTCAAGGCTGCATTTTTTACCCTGTCCAATATGGTCTATAACATACAGCACTTGTAAATAATTCAAACTAGGAATAATGAAAGTCCTTCGCATCAAACTTCTAAAAGGTATGCTAATAAAACATGCTAGTTGTTACTATAGTCTCACTCACATATTGAGTACCTTGTAACCTTCTCAAAGAAAAAAATATCCTATAAACTTCTCAATGTTGAAATATGATAATGGTCATAGTCGCATTCCCGCCTTTCAACAAGAAACTTAAACCCAACACTATATGTCAAGGTGATTTACTCATGTCACTACTCAAATGTGAAAGACAAATCTAGCCTACTAATATTCTCTAATATGAAGGTAAATTGTTGCTCTCACTATGTTGTTCCCATAACCCCTCTCATTTTCTCCATCATTATCTTAGAAGAGAACCTATCTCTCATTCTTATCCTCTCTTTCTCGTTCTCTTTACTTTTCAAATAACCCATCTCATTCCCCTCTACCTCTCTACTTTGGAAAAGAACATAGCTTGTATTTGCAATAGCCTTCAACTTCTCAGATGAGAAAAACCATGGTATAACAAAAGTCCCATCTAAGGTATGAGATCAATATGCAAAATGATGTTATTTGCGTGAGACTAAAACCAAATGGTCATTTTGAATCCCTACCAACTACAAACTCAACAAATAAAGTACTATTCAAAAGCAACAAATACCAATATGAATATATTACAAAAGCAATGTAAGGATGAATCTTAACTTTTAACTCCACTATTTATTGTAGAAAAGGAAAAGGCAATGAGAAATTTTCTTGCGCCAACACATGGTGAAGGGTCATTATGAATCTTAACTTTTAACTCCACTATTTATTGTAGAAAAGGAAAAGGCAATGAGAAATTTTCTTGCGCCAACACATGGTGAAGGGTCATTATGTCCTTAAAAGGGAGTTTCATATGCACACTTATGTCCTTAAAAGGGAGTTTCATATGCACACCTAATGTGTTTGGTCTTTTAAAATCTAACCAAGTAGCAAATCCCAATGAGAATTTTTCACATCTATTTTGGTTGAACAATTTAATTTTGAGTGTAAATTTTGGAAATAGAACCAATAAATATTATAGTCTTATTATATAATATACTTGCGACGTCATATAATAGTAATTGAACGAACCATATTATTTTATGTTCTAAAATTTATTATTACACATTCAATTTATTTATTTTACATGTTTAAAACTGCATACCTCAAGCACCCCAACATATCTGCATACCTAAGTCTGTTCTTCTAAGGGGGTTTCATACAGCATATTTGATGTGTATTTTAACAGAATCGAAAATACCATTGAACATCCTTCACATTTATTTTGATTACACATTTCTATTTTGAAGTTAGATATTTGGATTTTGAAAATAAAACTAATCATATTATAATCTTACCATAAAATATAATTGCAAAATCATATAATAAAACTAGTGAATGCATCATATTATTTTATGTTTTAAGAATCACTGACAAATTTTATTTTATTTTTTAGGTTTTTCATCCTATCACCGCATACAGCACACCCTGCCTTTTAAAAAAGGCAGAGCCCCACAAATTCACAGACCCAATTTTTCTGAATAGGCAACCGCACTTGTATTTGTCCATGCACACATTCCCTATCCATGCATTTCTCTTTCCCATACTCACAAAAAAGCCTAGCATAGTAGCAACTTAACATTCAACCATGGCATTGAGCTTTTCAAGAATTATTTCATTTCCACAATCATGCCCTAATAACATTTTAACGAATTGAAAGTCAAGACAAGTACAAGAAAGACGAATTGAAAGACAAGTACAAGAAAGAAGTAATCAGCAAGCAATTTCACAAAGATTAAGATGTGACTTCTCATCAACAATTAACACTAAGATCGATTATTTTTAATTGAACAACAATGTATAAATAAAATGACATTTTATTCAACGTGGAATGAGCTATATACAATTGACAATTAATCATTTGTAGATAATAATTTACATCTTCCATGAATAACTAAAATAACATTTTATTCAACATGGAGTTAACGATACGCAGTGGCAAATTAATCATCTATAGATAATAGACTGAAACTTTCCTTAAAATGGCGGGGCAATTTGAGATTTAGTTGGAACGAGGATGTTAATATTAAGAAATTTAAGTATCCACTTTGTGGTATACACAACACAGCTTGCTCAAATGCTGGTGTGAGGACTTTGACGAGCATAAACACAACAAAGCTTTGAAAATTTATGTAATTTAATTTTCAACGTTAACTATCAACATTTTCTGACATATACCATTGTTTTCTTCAGAAAATGATATTATGCTGACAAAAATTTTAAGCATTATTCATGCAAAAAAGTAGAGCATTTTTGTAGATAACAAGTACCTGGGGTGAAAGTAAACTGAAACCCTTGTAGGGCTTATGTGGAAAATTTGATTGTAGAGAAAGATACCACTGTTGAAATCTGGAAAATTTTTGTTTGGCAGTATACTAAGTCCACATAGTCCAGACGTATTTGGACTCTCAATATCACAAAGTTAACATATATGGACAAATGGCCTACCGCCTTTTCTTGCTTGATTTAGAATTACTAGGTTTGGATGGGGATACCAATAAGTATATAAACCCCACAACGATTGTAAGGACGGACGTAAGTGGTCCATATTTGGCTGCCAGTTTCTGCACAAATAACACGAGATTGGAGATATCAAAAGCAAGCTCGGGCATTGAATAAGAAGACTATTTATTACAGCAATTAGAAATGTCTAAGCATGTCTTATAGAAAGTGGATGAGCTTTACCTTGGCCTGACATGGGTTGGAACCGCAACCATGCAAAAGAGGCAATAAAATAAGTAATATCCCTTCACAGTAAAGCATCATAATAAACACTGCTAAAACTAAAACAAATACAAACTGAACCTTGAAGGAGAGGTTAAATAACCCATTCATACTTCTCTAAAATTATCAATTAGGTCTTCTAAGGAACTTACCCATTCATACTTCTTTTCTGGTGATCTTTCTGAAAGTATATCCAGAGGTGGAATTGGGGTTGAATAAGCCTCCTGCAAAATCATGAAGAGCTTCATTAATATGATAACGTTCCAAATATTAGAGGATAAAATTGCATTGTAAAAGAGAGTATGAATGTAGACCACTACTCATCAACAAACCTGTAACACAGACTTGGCTGCCACTCGATACTTCACCACTGCAGGTCTACCATAGAAAATCCCTTTGACCTTGGACTCCAGGACAAAGGTGTGGGAAACAGAAGCACCACTGCAAATCTCCCAATGTTAGGTTTTGTATAACACATTTCTCATTTCTAAAATTCAGAAAGGTATTATATGCAAAGTTATTGTTTTACACTTACACATCAAGCTTGTCCCAAGTAAAGGATGTGTTACCACTGACAAGACTGAATGTGTCACTGGGCCAGCTATCATCAATAAGACTCACATCGTAGGCCGTACTGAAATTAATCAAGTGCAGTACAAATTAGAGGTTTTGAATCCAAAAACAGCAAAAAATAAGTTAGAAACAGCAAAAAATAAGTTAGAAACTTCAAGATTGAGACAAGTATCATCAGAACCAGGCATTAACAAAAACACCTATCCATGAAAGATGACCTATTTATTTATTCTCTCTAACAGGGAAATACCCTGTTCTTTATTAAAAACCACACTCAGAAGATCGCGAAGTGTACACGCCATTATTAGATTTGTCAGTCTGTTTAGCATAAGAGATTGAAATAAACTTTGCTTAATTCATTATGAATCACAAAAGCTTGAATACAGAAATTACTACCCTATACGGAAGGGCCACTGCTATTAAAAATTGAAATAAATTATGTAATATTAAAATTTTCATTAACACACTATATGATTTGCTATGATGTTCAGGTCCATACATTGTTTGATTATTTTACCATATCTTGGTTTGCACACAAGAAAAAAAAATTATTTTTAACATGTAAATAACTGCTGTAAGGTTTTTAATCAATTACGCTCACATGTTTTCTGGATCTTTGATTCTCTAACAAAACTCAAAACCTTTACAAATAACCTTAGCAAGAACGGTTACAATCAGAACATGGTCAAAATAGTAATCAAACAAATACAAAACCCACAACAAAATCCGTGGTGCCTAGTTATAGTTCCTCAGATATGTACTATTGAGTGGGTCCAGCTTAGAAAAAATGTTATTATCACCACCGTTCAATAAGCAGACCAATGCCTAAGGCCACTACCCAAAGGTGGTATACTTTTTGTGGTTTTTTAATTCAGAGGGGCATGAGGCCATCAAGCCCAACTTAATGGCCATGGTGGTTCTACCTAGTGTTTTAAAAACCAGCTGAACCAGCATTGGTAGCTTTGGGTAGCCTAGGTCTCCCGGTTTGTGTTCATATCTGAATTCATTGACAATGAAATTCAGAAAAAAACACTAACCCAAAAAAATGAATTGCACTCGGTGCCATTTTTCTATATTCACCCTTATATGGCATATACATGAGCAGACTTTGCATAGTTGATCTCTAATGGTTTTCATTTACACTGATATACATGAACACATTTTTTATAGAACTTTTATATTTATGTATTTTTTAGTTAACTGGTTCACAAACAAAGCCATCAGCCGATTCCAATCCAAGTCTGCTTTGACCCTCAAATGATTCCAACTTTGGAAAAAATTGTTCTACTATGCCACCTTGGAAGAGTGAACCGGCCAATTTTGTGACATTTGAACTTGGTACATCTTTTTGGTACTTTTCTTGGCATAAAGAGTTACTTATGCATGCTCACATCATAAAGAGTTACTTAGGAGTACTCGTGAAAATAGCCTCAGCTATTCATTCAAATCGTGAAAATAGCCACAGCTATTAATTCAAATCCAGTAAGAGATCCCAGGAATCACAAATTATATGGAGGTGAATACATTTGTCCAGAGTGGATGAAACACAGAATGGTGGCTCTATTAGAAAAGCGAAAAGGATGAGGAAGTTGACTCTGAGGAAGTTGACTCTGAAGATGTTGAAACGAATTCAGGGCGGGTTCAAGAACTAGTCAGTGAAGGTGAATCAGAAGAAACAGGCAACAAAGCACACAATAATCACCCAATTTGGTTTTCTGATGCATGGCAATATGACAGTCAACCATTCAATTGAAGGCGCTAGCAGTGTCTCCTCTTTGTATCCCTTTTTCCGATTATAGTGTTAGCATCGTGTGTACCAAGATATAAAATGATCTAACATAGAGGCATTTCTCATCGCATCATATAAATCACGACAACATCGACAATAAAATAATAACGACAAGGAAGATGAAGGAGGGAATGTTCCGTTGAAGGGAACCAAATAATTCAAGCTCTCGACTCTGCTGTTAATCTCATTTCGTGAAACCTTCCTTTTCCCCAGCAGTTGTCTGGCGATATCATTGCTTTCTATCATTCTCCTCCTGCCAGACCACTTATCGAAGATCTATATAAGTGCAAGTTGGAGGAAAATGGAGTATCTCTTTGGGAGGCTTTGCGATGTACTACAGAAAACATGGGATGTGTGCAAAAATATTGATTATCCTCATGAGCACACAGCAGAAAGCATGAGAGATCCCACTGTTACGGTGTTCTGGCTATTTGCTCGACCTGAGCTTGAAAGAGGCATTAGCTTTGACGAACTTGTGATACAGAAGTTGGGTTGGCAACACAGGGAGTGCATGTGCTATGATACAACTCACAAGTTAGTTATTAACTGAGAGCCAACTTAGGATCACATAAAACAATTGTTGTTTGCAACTAATCCTAACAGGGCAAGGATGTTGATCTGCATCCTCCAAAATGGGCCACGACGTTGCCTAACAGGCAATCGATATTGATATGTAGCGTTGGGAATTTGATGTGGGCTAGTCTTTGGTCCCAATGGCAGTTCATTTGCAGATCAATCGTCAGGATTTGTCCCGGCATCACCTTCTATTCCCGAAATCGCCACAAGTGATTCCGTAGGCAATTTGTGATTCCCAAACCATGTGTGGTTTTCCATGGGGCCTGCCCTGATCTTGTTTTAATTTAAAATCTCAATGTTTTTAATATTTGTATTGTAAATCTAAAGAGGTGGAAGTTATTATATATATATATATATATATATAAAGATAATATGTTCATTTATTTCAAAACTTTTCAAAAGGAAGAAACAGTTTTCTTGATTGTTCTCAGAATAGGTTTCGAAACTGATCTTGACAGTTAAGTTAGGGGGCAGAAATAAAAATCCAAGATAGTGATTTTGAAGGGGTTCAGAGTACAGTCCTCATGACGGGGTATTGTAATCAGAAAATCTCTGTAAAGTCTGAATAATATATTACAGTTTGAGTCCAATTTTGGGAAGTTGCAGCCATCATTTTTTCTCTCATGACTTGGTGTTCATCCATGTCTTTTCTTCTTCTAGAAAGTGAGATGCAGCTGGTGCTTCAGTTTAATTTTTAATTTACTTTATTGTACTCATGACAATTAATCTTGAAGCCCTTAATGATGCGCTCCACATCCAGGAACCCATTCACATTTTCTCAGTCTTGCATTATTCTTTCTGCAGTTATTTAAATTTAGATTCTTAAGTACCTAATTTGGACCCTGTTTTCTATTCTTCTTCAATCCACTCCTCTAGTCCAGCGTTCTACAGTTCTTAGAGTTTCTCTGGCCATTCTGCTTTGGAAAGCTAGGGTTTCAAAACGAGAAGTTTTGGTTACAAGCCTTCATGGTCTGTCCTTCCAGCCACTAATTTTAATTATTTTTATCCAATTTGCAGATGTCTCGGGCACTAGCTCCCCCACAGCGAAGAACTGTCTCCGAGAGTAACAACAAGGCCCATTCAATCTAACTACCTAGTGGGCCTTATTTAATAATTACATAGTGGACCTAGTCCACATTACACAAAACAGCCACCATACGCAACCTATCATAATATCTAATGAGCACTTAGGCCTCCATAACATCACTAAAGCAAATCCCACCATATTTAATCTCTTCATGAAGTGTTTCCCTCAACATGTGTAACTATGTGTCGGGTATTTGTTATATTCTTTACATGACTAACCTTGTGATTCACTGTGCAAAGCTTGGATTGGGGTGGGGGTGTTCACAAAGGGGCAACCCTACCTCCCTCAACCCCCCCCCCCCACTCCACAATGCTAGGGGGTTTGAGTGGCAAAGCACCCCAAAGAGTAGAAAGAGAAAGGTGGTTTTTAGCATTTGTTTTGATATATTTTTTACACAATTTTTTTTACTATTAGTTCTTTCCTGGCGCATGGTGGTCCAGATGATGGATTTGTAATTTCAATAAAGAAATTACGAATTGTATTGTAATCCAAGGTTAATGGATTGAGGATTTATGGATGTCATGAGATATATACTAAGTCACATGACACGAGGACACGAGACATAGAGGACACGTAAATATGAGTATTCAACATGAGACACAAGGACCCCAGAAACAAGACACAAGGGACACGTTTTATATATATACACACACACACACACACATATATAGTATTAGTATGTTGTTCATTGCTCACAGTTCATTGTCCATTCTTGAATCTTCATGTTATTAACTTATTAAACAGATTGAGAACCAAATCAAGGATCTCAACAGGGGCATTCTGCATATGGCACGTATGACATCAGACACTAATATTTTCTTTCTCGACAGTTCTAGCTCTCTTGTTGACTAGTATATGAATCCGACTTACTCAAGTTGCACATCCTGGAAAATATGGGCAATTGCAAGACAAACTCAACTAGGTAGAGCTCTATATATTTAAGTCAACTCTCTATAGCCATTGAAATTTGCAATTAAAACAATACAATGGCTATATATGCATGCTTTCTTCATTGATCAAACTTGGAGATATGCAGGGAATCGAAAAATGTTTTGAAGAGTGGGAACTCAATGGCCTAAGTTATGATATCAGAGTGCCCAATGTACTAATTGATGCCTATATCACAAAAGGAATGATTGAAAAGGCAGGCCGCAGAGTCTTTGTTAAATTTGGACAACTAGGTCCAAACTCCATGTTCTGATGCTCAGATTAAGAGGCTAATATTTTTGTTGGATTCCTCTTTCTGAGAGGTGTAAAATCCATATAAAAATAGTCTTAATCCGATGAGCAGAACTTATATTTTG
>APFE030539607.1:218238-243868 GCA_000404065.3 Pinus taeda | reverse complement strand
CCCCCCCCCCCCCAAAAAAAAAGTGTTAACTTTCAACACTCAATGATTTTCTTTTAGTGGTTTTGTGGTGCATGGTGATTTAATCCATGGTTTTGTAATTCTAGTTGAGGAACTATAATTGTATTCTAATCCAAAGTTAATAGATTGAGGGTTTATGGATGCCACAAGATATATATATTGTATTTAACAATGTAAAAATATAATATAATAAAAAACTATGTTTTCCCAAGTATAGGTTTCCAAGGTGAAATTTGTGTTAAATGTGTGTGTGACATTCCATCTTTTTTATTTTTATTACGAATATGTTTGCAGCAATTAATTGTACAAGATTAAAACCAACACTATGATGTACCTTCCCCAAGCAAGGTCCCATGTACAGGTATTGTCTTCAACACTTAAAAAGTTGTCCAAGAAATGTGTCCGCAAGCCCTAATCCCAAGTACTAATGTTGCCCTCTATGTCGAGAAGGAAGTAGTTCAACAAATGCATTGATAAACCCAAGACCCATGTATGAATGCAATGGATCCCCACTTATGTGCATACAATCAAAAAACAACTAAGTGTTTTGCTCAAGCTACACACCAAGGTCATATTGATCCAAAATCCTACCACTTAGATATTGGAACCATCTTGAATAAAAAGATTATTTGTATAATTGCAAATTGGTCGTTACAAATCTAGAGGAAGCATTGCCATTAGAGTAGATCCAAACTAAGAATCAATAGTCATAACCTACTCATGACTTCCCTCGCTAGGTTTCACATCATAGAGCATGTTCATCAAGGAGAAGCTAAAAGTAATCTTCTCATAATGCCAAATGTCCATTTACCATTCCACACAAGAATCCTCGAAACAACACCATGCAAAAATTTCTCTGTAGTAATCTTCTTTAATATCTCTCCCAAGTTCCAACCTTCTGATTGCTTCACATGCCTCCTACATATTTTTACGATGTTGGAACATGTTCTCCATCCTTTAATGATCTTCCTCATCGTTTCACAACATCGCCACCCTTTTCTCCAAATCCACAGCCACCCTTTTGTGACTATACAAAGCATCTTTATGTTCTAGATTGTCCTAATATCTAGGTGTAAGATTATTTGGATCCATATGAACTTGTTGAGCATCTTGAGTGAGCACTCAATCATTTATCCATTTCATGTGTCATCAATGGGGAACAATTTGCACACCAATACATGGGACTCCAACCTATACTTGTATTGTTTAATTCCTAGGTTGAAAACAATACTAGTACTTGTGACCCAAGCATATGGACACATTTTGTACATGAGACCCTGTCTCATGGGGATACATCATACGTACAAGTGGTGATGGCAATGCTTCTTTGAATGGTCAGATCTCCCCTAGTGATGTAATGGAGGCCTAAGGGCCCATTAAAGTAATGATAGGATAGAAGCCATTTAATATAATGTGGAGTAGGTCCACTATGTTAGTTATTAATGAATAATGCCCACCATGTAGTTATCAACCTGAGTTATTAATATAGGCTACACTAGTGGTTAGGGTTTGTTGGGTAACTATAAATAAAGATGAAGACCTTATGGGGTAAAGGATTGTTATTGCACTAGAGAATTGCTCATTTAATGGTTGCCTCCTCAGAGGCACTCGAACAAGCGATCATCTTTCCATAAAATGATTATTTTATGGTGTTACCTTACCTTAAGGGTTTTGGATTTAATAGAGTATTGGGCTTTCCCAGACATATTCTTGAATTATATTGTTTGCTATTCATCTTCAGCACAAAGGAACATAACACATCCATATCTCTTCAAAGAAGTTTCACTCTTTCACACTTTATATACTAAGGATTATAGTATTCAAGTGTTGTTACTCGTATCTACTGTTGGCTCTCTTTTACTGTTAGTGCTATAGAATCTGCTGCTAGAAAATTGCTGGAATTTATGTCGTTAGTGTTGAATCTGCTGTTGTTGGTTTTTACCATTGTTACTACCATTTTTTGGATTATATTGTTTGTTGCTGTTAGCACCTATCATTATTTCAAAAAATAAACATCAGATCCATATTTTGGCTCATAACAGTGGTATCAGAGTCACTTTCTTGGCCTATTGGGAGCAATGCCTGGGATGACATATTTATCTAGATGTTGATAGCTTCACTGATGAATAGTCAATCTTATGGGAATCTTATAATAAAGAATTGACGAAAATCTCTTGAAATATGAAGAAGATCAAAGAGAACTTGAAGACTCTATAAGAGAGGAAGCAGCAATTGACAGTGAAAATACAGATCATGTTGACGAACATCAGACTGAAATCAACACCTTAGATCACAGATTTGACACTCTAGAAGTTGAGGATGCCTTATGGATACTTTATCAACATTAACTTCAGCATTTTGTTAAGGCTAATAATGGAAGAGAGGTTTCAGTTCAACCATCAAGGATTACAATCAATACTGTTGCACACTGGAAATACTGTTGCTAATCATAATCAAGCTATTAATCTCTAACCTGCATCTGAGATGGTTCAAAAGGTTAAACCAACTCAAGGCAGATCTTGGTGGACAAGTCATATTTGAAACATATGCAGCCATTTTCAGAACATGTGCTCATAGGTACCTATTTATTGTAATATAGTATACACCCTATGATCATTTCATTAGAACCAAGCAGAATGAGGATATCATATCGGATGCAAACATACTGCAATGGGCTATACTTCATGAAGACACAAGGGGGCAGCTATGCTATTTCCAACCAAGGACCCCCAAACATGACAAGCCACACTCAATACTGTAATACAAAAAGGTGGGGCCAAAAATGCTGCACACAAGGGTTTCATGGGTCTACCTAAAGGCATTACTATATTAGAGTTATACCTATGTTCCACCAAGACTCTAGAAAGGGGGGACGCCAGTGTGGTGGGACGCACAGGGAGGACATGTACGAGTACACTCAATTGATTTAAATTTTAAATTCATCATTCATCATTCTAGAATCTAACTAGTACTAAGCAAAAAAGACTATTGTAGATACTGAAGTTTGAAGACTGTAACAGTAAATTGATATAACTCAAACTCAAAAATAGTAAAGAGTGACAAATCAAAGAATCAGTCTAAGGTCATCGATGTCTAGAGTCAACACTCAAAAGTTAAAAACTGAAAATTAAAAATGGACAATGAGCATTGAAGGAGAGTCAGAGGAGAGACAATAGTTAACTGGTAAGTCTAATAGCGCCACGTGATAAGCCGAGTACAGGTAAGTTTCATAAGTCAAATGAGTAAGCTAGGGATTGCAAATTAGTTTAGGTTTTGATATTTTTTATGTATTTTCCTTTTTAGTTTTAATTTTAATTTTTTTTATTTCAAGGGTTATTAACTTATTAGACAAAATTGAGGGGGGTGCATCCCACCTCAAAGGGGTGCTTAGTTTTAATTTTAATTTTTCTTTTATTTCAAGGGTTATTAGACAAAAGTGAGGGGGCGCATCCCACCTCAAAAGGGGTGCTTTTGGGCTTGTGCTCTTGATTAAAAACTAGTTCCAGACCCTCATACATGATAGAATCAAACAAAAACATTGAAACCCGCCTAAATCCTAAAATTCTGAAAGGTGTTAAGTCCAATGGATTTTGAGTGGGATCTAAAATTCTACTTTCTCCATATGAAATCCAATGATGTCAAAACCACTCACAAACATCCTAAGTCAATTAATGGTTATGTCAAAGATTAAGTAAAAGGATGAAAATGAGTGGGGGCACCTAGCCCTTTCTAAGGGGGGACACCCACAAGCACACCTTTTGGGAAAACACGCCCCCCAAATTGGGGAAACATTTCTCCTTGCATCTCCCCATGTCTCCCCAAAAGGGGAACATGGCAAAACATTTCCCCAAGCATCCCCGCATCCCCGATGTGTGGGAAGTGTGGGATGTGTGCACCCCACCTTGGGGGACATGTCCACATTGAACACTGAGTATACAGATATGTAGAGAAAAGGTATTGGCAACTTGTGATGTATGGACCTTCACTGGGTGGTGCAGTTGTAGTGTTAATCCTTAAAATCTTGGGGATAGTTGCATCATCACTCTCATCAAAAGACGGGACAATATAGCCAAATGTATTATATTTCATTGCCTTCATCTAAGAATGTTGTTCATACGGAATTTATTCATTGGAAAGTATGGCAACAATATTTAAGGACATCCTGTTTCTTTTTTATAATTGTTTTGATTGACTGTTTCCAACATCGAATTGATTGCAAAAGTACGGAAAAATTTAGAAACTAATTAGTGACTACATTTGTGTCTTAAGAAAGCTTTTCAATTGCCTTCTCCCTGAGAGTGATGAGAAACAGTCGAATTTCATAGGGGTGGGATATCAGATCTACAAATTCATTTTCACAAAAGAAAGGATGACAGCTTTGTTAATTTTGGACCAATTATGCAAAACCAGAACCAGAATCCATCAATTGAAGCCTAAACCAGTCTTCTTGTTGATTTTGGGTAAAGCTCATGTGCAAGGAGAATTCATTTCATTGGGGATTCAATCAACAAAAAACCCCATTTTAGTGCAGAAACTGGTCCGCTAATGCATCATGTCAAAAGAAAAATCAGTCAACATTCGAGAAATGACTATTACATAGAGTTTAGGGATAACTCTAATTTGAGATGGGAAGAAACACAGGTTCAACATGTAGCCCTTTGGGGGAATGCATTAGCCCTTGGTGATGAACTTATCCCACTTATTGTCTCAAAGTTTTGCGACAAGAAACTGGAAAGCAAAAGCACACATACAAGACAACTAATAGAATTTGAGGACTGGAAACACCACATTCAAATTGTTGCAGACAGACCAAAAGATGCATTTTGTCGGCAATATGTCCTTGACCTGATTTACTATAGAAAAGGCACTGTGCAACTGATTGAAAATACATTACCCGAATGAGAAGAGCAGGATCTGTTTTAAGACCTATATCCAATGCTTTCTTCAACTTTCCAAGCATTATTCCTCAAATTGAACCAGCTTCCAACAACTAGCTACAAGTGTATTGGTTTTCAGAGACAACGTGATAAAGCAGTTACAATGACAACAGAGAGTCAAAATTTAGTCATCGAAAAACAAGACTTTGAGAAAGTGATTGAGGATGTTTCAGCATTCATAACTTGGTTTGGACCATAGTAAATTATTTTGGGCATGCACTTTATAAGCCAAATTCAAAGTTTAAATGTCACTCCTCTACACACATGAATCAGAAGTCTCACGTCTATAATAACCTCTGTTATCAGCACAATGACCGCACAAGGGATAGCCTGCCCATTTTGTCATTTCTTACCTCTTACGGTGAAACCAAGAACCTATATATTTTCTGATAGAGCAAGAATGGCAAAAAATCTGTTTAAAACATTTCAGTATTAAAGATGATAAGGGAACCATGAAGAAAACTTTTAGTTGGATGGGTGAAGATCAATGGGAGAAGGCACCTCATGGTTTAAATAGGACTAGACACTGTGACAGGAATCAAATGAGCAAAAGGCAATGGTTGCAGAAACACTGGAGGAAATCAGGAATGTGGATCCTTCAGAACAGCCTTCATAATTTTAACCACTACAACCTGCTCAGTTTCACAACTTCAATATGTGACTCAATCACTACTACAAAGGTAAAAAACAGAATCCACATATTCAACAGGAAGCAAGGAACTTGAAGTAGCAACAACCACAACAGCATATCTTGCTTCATGTTCGGAATGTGCAGCAGTAGTAATCAAAGAACCATCTTCTCCCATACAAGCCCTTTATTTTCATTCAGTCCTTTGCTTCCTAGATTATGCAAAGCTTCATTGCACCATAAAAGCCACAATGTTCTAGTGTCATGCTAAGGCCATAAACAGGTGTTAGAACACATTTCCAGATTAATTGAGGGTGTTTCCTAAAAAATTGATTGTAAAATTAGACTAGCATGCAGTATTTGTGCAGAAAGAAGCAAGGTGCTCTTACTGCTCAGGTTGAATGAGATGTGTGTGTCATGTAGGTAGCTAAACTAAAATTGGAAGATATTTGACAACAAACCTCAAAAGTCAAGAAATCCGGGGTTAAAACTTAAGAAGGATCTATGCTAGCTTTGTTAGTGATAATAAGGGAACATCTTTTCCTGTTCATTTCTTATCCTAAGGAGAACGCATGCTCACATCAATGGCTACTCTTATGTATTCTCACATTAATGGTCGTTGGCATGCATGCTCACATCAATGGCTACTCTTATGTATTCTCACATTAAAGGTTGTTGGTATGCATACTCACATCAATGGCTACTCTATGTATTCTCACATTAATGTCCCTCACTCATTAGATCCTTGCAACTCCACCTACATTTAGTGTCCTTAAATATTGTTGCCGTACATTTAGTGATCCTTGCAACTCCACCTACATTTAGTGTCCATACATGCAGGAAAGGAATTTCTTTTGTTAGTGCTGAATTTGTTATTGCTGGGTTTTATGATTGTTTCTGCTGTTGTTTGTTGCTTCTTAATTTGTTATTGCTGGGTTTTATGATTGTTACTGCTGTTGTTTGTTGCTTCTTAAATCCATCAGTTTACAACTTTACATATTTTCAAAATAAAAAAATTATAAGATTGCAAATTTTGATTCATAACACTAAGTACCTATACGCAATGTTTGACCAGGGTAAAATTATTTTCCCTTCATCGAGAACTCGGCCATCAAACAAACAAATATTAAAGTTTTAGGCTTATAACACTGGTGGCAGGGACAGAAGAAACAAATTAATCATATCTCCAAAATTCAATGTGGAAATGGCAGTCAGCAATCACAAATAGATGGCAAAATCGATGTGTCAGACCAGCTATTTCTGAATTTTTCATATCGATTAGTGAGCAACTGCATAATGCCTAAGAATATGTGGTCAAAAAAAATTCGAATCTGGAATGTCAGACCATTAAGTTTATTCCTGTGTATATATGCCCCAATTATAGTATAGGTATTCTTCCAATTATTTTAGCCCTTCGATTCAGTCCTTTGACATGGAATAATAAGTTTACCTTTGGCCACAACATTCTAAAAGTAAGGTATCGTTAGTAATAAAGCGACCTCAAACGAACAGCTATGTATCTATATCATTTTTATTTATGTAATCACAAGGAACTCTTCTTGTGCATTACATGTACAAGAAACACTAGGACAGTTCCAACAAATCTACAGAAGCTGAAAATTCCCATATCAAAGCAGACTCCAAGAGGCTTCATCGAGTAATGAGGAAGATTGAATCAATTAACTGAAAATTCAATCAGTGAATCTCTATTAGGTTTCTAATTCCAAGCTGAAAAGTCTAGATACGTTTGGGTTTACTTTCTGCCAACATCTAAGGAGGGCCTCACTTTTGTAGGAAACAAAATCAAGCTGTTGTTTTGACAGAATTATACTGTCAGCGCAAGATACTTGTACTTGAGATAGACTTCAGCAGTTATCCAGTGCCTTGATATATTTATACCACTCTTTTGGAATGCTCATGCAGAGAATTGGTTCTCTAGTATTTGGAAATAAGAAACTGAAAATATTAAACAAAAAGAGAGTTTTCTATCAAAAGTGATTTCATACAACACCTCATAATAAGAGGTTAGAACATCATGGCCACAACGACGGGTGAAATTTGATTATGAGTGCCACATCTGAAAGAGAATTAGGAACAAACATACCTAGTATTAAACCAAACAAAAATGTAAAGGCAACAAAAAATAACCACATTGCTACTCAATCTGTGTACAAATAAAAGTCAAGACAAGGAAATAACGAAAATCAACAACATTTGATTTACCTTGAAGAATAAAGGATGAAGAGTTCTCTAGTTAGACAAAATCAAGCATAGAAACCCTCATTTTAGAAACAAACAACTGCATAGTGGAATTGGATAAAGGCAATTATGCCAGCCCTAGTTAGTTGCTTGCAAAAGTAATACTTTGTGTAAGAAAGTAAAGAAGACACTTTTACTGCATGCTTGGATGAGGTCAGACGTGGAAACCATCACAGCTACTCAAGGTGCAGTGGTTGAGGTAATAAAGCCTTGCAGTAGGGACCAATAAGAAAATGACAATTTAACAATGTTGGATCATCCAAATACAAACAGATATGACATTGAGAAGACAGCTGCAGTATATATAGAGATATATAAGCCTACAAAACAGAAAACAGACTTGAACAATTGAACTCTAACAGTAGTTATATGTTTTTGCAAAAGAAACAAATGAAAGGAAATTAAGCACAACCAACGTATTACTGTATATTTTACAAGGGCAGCACCTGCAAAAGAAAAGCAGGCAATGCTATCAAGCAAATCATTGAGACTCGAGATAATAACAATTGTGACAGCAACAACAAGCATCAGATGCAACGGTATAACAAAAATTAGTCATGTGCCGTGATTGCAAGAAACAACAACAATGGTTAATAGTTCATATGAAATGTACAAATAAGATATGTGGCCAATCACGAGATGGTAGTACTTGCAAGTTGCAATGCATCAAAGTGCAAGAAAAAATAGTCACCATTAGTATGGCTCAGATAGTGGAGAAAAAACCATAGAAAGCCATGGTAAATTTGTCAACTGTAGAACTGCTAGAATTTGACAATCTAGAAAAACTTAAAAGCCATTGAAATTTTTGAGAAACAAAAATAGAAGGGTGGTTCTAATTAGGAAACAGACATCTAAAATGTTATTTGCTTCCTAAATAGAGCCATAATCACTTCATCCAGAAAAAAGTAGAAAAATAACGTGAAATTTTCTAAAATCATTTTTTCACTTCCTTGAGATTTTGGAGAAAGGACGTCAAATTGATCCCAAATCCAAGGTCCTGGTAAGCAAAACATAGGCATTTTCAAGGAATGATCATCCAGATTCACACAATACAAACCAAGAACCAGAAGCTTCAGATCTAAAGGCCTCTGCAACAAGGTTTACGAAGCAGTAATTAATCAGTCAACCTTCATATGTATAATTAATCAGTCAACCTGGCCTTTTAAGAGAGCATAGAGCATAGAGACAGTCATTTAGAGGAGCAAAAACTACAAGTCAAAAAGCAAAGAACAACTGCATAGTGGATTTCGTCCTTGGATAAAGGGAACTATACAAGCCATGGTTCGTTGCTTTTGAAAGTAATATTTGCTGTAAGAAAGTAAAGAAGACACTTTTACAGCAAGTTTGAAATCTGGATGAGGTCAGCCATGAAAAACATCATAGCAACTAAAGGTGTGGTGCCTGTGGTCAGAAGACTTTGCAGCAGGGATCAATAAGGAAACCACAAACTACCAATGTTGGATGATCCAGACACAAAAAATATAACATTGACAAGACAACCGCAGTACAAATAGGGCTATATAAGCCTACCAAACAGAAAAAAGTCTTGAACAAGTAAACTGCATAGGTATACGTTTTTGCAAAAGAAACAAATACACCAGGAAATTAAGGGGCCTGAAAGCAAGGTTGCACAACCAGAGCAATATTGTAGATTTTGACAAGGACAATACTTTCAGAAGAAAAGCAGGTAACGCTATTGTGCAACATCATCCAGACTTGATAGATAATAACAATTCTGCCAGTAATGACAAACATCAGATCCAACAGTGTAACAAGGAAAATGGTCATGCACCATGATTGGAAGAAACAACATTGGTTCATAGTTCATATGCAATATATGAAAAAGAACTGTGGCAAATCACAAAGTGATAGGACTTGTCAGTTGCAACCCATCAAAGTAGGGGAAAAAACACCCACGTGAGTATGATTCAGGTAACATAGAGAAGACCATCAAAAAATTGCCACCTACTAGAACCACGAGAACTTATCAATCTCAAAAAAGCCATAGAAACTTTTAACAAATATGGAAGG
Source organism: Pinus taeda (assembly GCA_000404065.3). NCBI lineage: Eukaryota > Viridiplantae > Streptophyta > Pinopsida > Pinales > Pinaceae > Pinus > Pinus taeda. Next base: position 233,995 of record APFE030539607.1, on the reverse strand, counting down.
ACGAGTGTTATTAAGCAACGTAGACGAAACTCTATATATAGTAACAATTGTGACAGCAATGACAAACATCAGATGCAAGAGTAAAATAAATTAAAAAAAATAGTCAGGCATCATGATTGGAAGAAACAACAACGGTTCATAGTTCATATGAATTATATGAACAAGATCTGTGACAAATCACAAGGCGATAGCACTTGCCAGTTCCAAACTTGCAACCCATCTAAGTGGGAGGAAAAAAGGTTATATGAGTATGAGTCAGGTACCAGGGAGAAGGCCATCAAAATTTTGCCACCTACTAGAACCACAAGAACTTACCAATATCAAAAAATTGCTAGAGTTTTCTAAGAAACAAATACGGAAGGGCGAGTGCTTCTATTTGGGAAACAGATATCTAAAATGTCATCTGTTTCATAAGTAGACGCATTACCAATTCATCCAGAAAACAAGTGGAAAACTAACCTGAAAATCTCTAAAGTCAGTTTTGACTTTCTTGAGACTTTAGAAAAAGGACTTCTAGTTGACCGAAAATCCAATGTCCTGGTAAGTGAAACATGGGCATATTCGGGAATGATCATCCAGATTCACTTGGTACAGCCCAAGAACAAAAATGCTCCGGATCTAAAGGCATCTGCAACAAGGTTTACCAATCATCGGTTGCGGTTTGATTCCAGTTACTCATAACACGACCTTCATATGTGTAATTAATTGGTCAACGGTCAACTTCGCCTGTTAGTGCCCTAGCCTAGCGACATAGCTTGGTGAAGGTTATAGCTTGAGCATAAATCGGCCTGAAAACTCTGATTTCTTATGCATTTCAAACAATTGGGTATGCAAAAACCTATATACAGTCTAAGAGATTTTGATTCGATCGTTAAATGGGGCTGTTTCAAATACCTTAAGGGACATGATTCACCCTCAGGGGCCATCACAGCTGTGCAAAGGAACCATTTCAAATGGTTGGATGAAGTCTTAAGCGACTTGGGCGACATAAACATCTCCACCTACAGTTTCTTAGCCATAGGGGTCTGAATGACTCTTGAAATCGAGCTACAATTTATCACCAGATTCCCAGATTTGACAAGGCAATATTTGCCCTATTGCGATAAGAGAAATCATCATGTTATATAACAAACCAGAAATCTAACCAGTGAATAATACAAAACCAAAAATACATATCCAAACCCTGATCTAGGTTTTGCTTAATACATTTAAGCAAATAATTTGGCACCCAATGATTTCAATACACACAGAAAAAAAAACGAGGTCCTGAGCTGACTGAAAGCTTACGTGGATCCTCTGTTGTAAAGATCGATGGAGACTGTAACCCGTTCTGTATCAGGTTTCACTTTGCTCAAAGAGACCTTCTTATGTACCACCAGGAATGGAGTTTCTGCTGCCAAGACTACGCAAAGCAGGCCGCTAAAAGCCAGCAGCAGACATAGAAGCCTTGAACCCTCCATTATTCCACGCTTCCAGAATCTCACACAAAAAAATAAGGCTCCACGATGACCAGGAACGAAATATATAACCAGACGCTGAAAGAGTAAGATGGAAAATTTCGATTGCAAATTTAAATAATTAATATTAATATTTAAGAAAAAAATATAGCACACTTTAAATTGTTTGGGTTCGAGTGGGGGTTAATTTCATAACAAATGTAATTCGTACTGGTTACCGTAGTCAAAATAATAAAAATATTATTTTAAAATTGTTTTGTTAATTTATTTATTTATATATTTAGAATATCTTTATTTTAAGTAAAAAAATGATAATTTATTTGAAAATATATTATTAAATTTAAATATATATATTAAAACAATAATTAATTTAATTTTAATAAAAAATTAATATTAATTTATTTAAAGAATTTGATATGGCGTATTAAATTTGAAAATTGAGTAATTTGGTCGGTTAAGTATTTTTACGCTGAAAGGTGTTTTCTTTGTGAGGTTGAGTCGGCAAACACTCTTTGTCCACCTAAGAGCTTTAATTTCGCCTTTCACCCCAATTATATTTTGACACGTTCACCAATAATATTTTGACACGTTTGAGCAAGTTTTGCAGTGAGTTTCCATCCTTCATCAATGAATCCATCATCCTGATGTACATTTATGAACCCATCGTCCTGGATTGCTCTCACAAATGTAGCCCTGGATGCCTGAGAGGATTTTTAAAGAAAACACGAAAAGATCAAAGAGCAGACGTTGTGTGTTGCAAAAGATTAGTCACTGGTCATATACAGGATGTGACAGGGCTAACGGCAATGATGATTCCCGTGGTAGTGTTAGGAGAAATTGCTAAGTAGGTATTCCCTTCAGAAACATTTTCACGCTCCTAGAATGTCCTGGACTATGGGGAAGAAGATCCAATGGACAACCATTGTTCACACTAGATAAGCCATTCCAAAGATTTTGAAGCTTTCAATACCATGGGCTTGATTCACACTTCAAGAAAGTGAATTTGAATTTGTCTTTTGCACAGGATGGTCACTACTAGGACCATGCCCTAGTCACTGTGCATTCTTTCAAGGTTTCTAGGGTTGCTCTGTGGGAAACATCTTTTAGCATTAAAGTTCGATAGCTTTGCTCATGTTCTAAATTGCCAAGAATTGAATTGTCTCTCGTAGGTCGTGATGTCTCGCTTGTTATCATTCTTAAGCAAAATAAAGTTGTTTTAAATCTTCTTGTTAAAAAGAGCTTTCCATGAAATTATTGATTGGCTTTTACAGTTTTGTTTGATTAAAGCCAAGGATATAGTGATGCTTCACTTGCAATAATTCATAAGCTTCACAAAATTGTTTTAAACCTTGTCATGAAAGAATGAGCTTCCATTAAAATCTTCACGATTGTCTACAGTTACGATTTTGAAATCTCAAAGGATTTAGTTCTGTTGTGAAAAATATATGTCTTTGAAAATATTTGCTCCCCATGGATGGTGTGACTTCTCTAGACCTCAGGAATGGCTTCTTGATGTCTCGGGGTGGTCATCTTCATTCTGGAGATGCAAGAAGTTTTGGTCTATGGTCTTGTTGGCTTTGTGCAAGCTGCTATAGGACTGATCTCCTTCCTGTAGCATTCACTCAATGTTGAAAATGCAACAAGAAATTCCTAAATTAACTTTGTCCTTGAATTAAATTAGGAGAAAATTGTGATTCCACATCACAATACAACCTGTACGAGTTAACTAAGTTAATTTGACTTAGTTGGTTTAGTTAATTCGAGTTGAGGGTCTAACTTGAGTCATGTAGAGTGTGTCCTACTTTATAGTCGCCCTGATTGAGTTTATTTTGATATGTAATTAATTATATCAGTTTAATTGAGTTAAAGTCAATTAAACTAGTTCCAACTGATGAAGGAACTAGTGAGAGGTCTAGTAATGTGGTGCTTCTTGCATTTGAGTGTGGTGCTGCTTGAAGTGCGATGTGGTGCCACCTGAAGTGCAATGTGGTGCTTCCTGAAGTCAAGTGTGGTGTTTCTTGAAGTATAGTGTGGTGCTTCCTGAAGTGCAGTGTGGTGCTACTCAAAGTGTAGTGTGGTGTTGCCTGAAGTGCAGTGTGGTGATGCCTAAAGTAATCAAGCAATAAAATGATGATTCATTCATAAATAACTCATGCATGTTAGATCAGAGAAAGACCCAATTGATATTATAGTTCAGGGAAAGTGTATTATCACTTGTATATTCATCTGAATTGTATAGATGGTGCATGCAGTGAGAGAAAGAGCCTAAAGGAACTGTGCAATCCAATGGAGGAAAATTCCTATAGAATAGGGGCCTAATTGTAGAATTTCCTGCAAATTCTCTACAAATCTACCTCTAAGATCTATGTAGAAAACCTGACTATAGATTAACTCGATAATGAAATATACCAAAGCAAAATATTGTAATCTACTTCTATTATCAAACTTGCGGAAGCTTAAAGATTGAGTTGAATCATAGCTGAACACATATAACCATAAGAAGAAGAATCAATACACATGAAACACAAAAAATACTCATGGGAAAGCCTCAGCTAAAAACCCCACTATCTGTATTATCATAGAAGGTGGAAATACATCAGGGTTATACAAAGCCTTAGCTCTCACAGCTAGCCAACTCTAAGTACAATCCTCCTCGATGCTCACAGGCAAACAAGACTTCTCCTAAGCCTTCTCCTTTGCCCTCCAAGCCTCCTATTTCCTTGCGCAATTTCTCTGGGTGATCCTTTTGTTAACAAGTGTAACACTGGTCACTCACAGTGATCTCACACCCTGTTAGAACTGCACAATCCTCAAGAAACCTTATTCCTTCTGCATGGATGAGTTTCCTTTATAGGAAAATTCCTCCAACTGATAGTACAATGTCCCTGTCTTTAATCTCAATTGGGTCTTTGTTTGAACTAACATGCTTGAGTCACTTATGAGAGAATCCTCAATTATCAGGAGTACACTAGTTGCATGCATGCATGCATTAACTGATTGAACTCACAAATAGTTCCTCAAATTGTTTGGAACTAATTTAACTAGACTTAACTCAGTTAACTGAGTTAACTAATTACAACTCAGATACAACTCATCATTATCTCCTTAATTAAGGGATAACTTCCTCAACCAAAGGAATAAATGTTGCATGACTTCACAAAAACTTCTAGCTTGAATTTCTCCAACTAATTAATCCAAGATGAATTAATTAATTATTTTTCAAGCAGTTGGTGAGACTAAATTCGAATTTTAATTCAAGGACAAATTAAAACTGGAATATTCTGAATGTTATTTTTAGCATTTCTTGTTGTTATTCTCAACATTAATTCCTCATTGAACAAGACAAGGAAGTAGGAGCTTAGAAGGATAGGAATTTGGCTAATTATTGGCCAAAGATAGCCAGTCAAGTAGAGGATAGAAAATACTTGTGTAGGTTGAGCTCAAGGTTGAGCAGAGAATATTGTATTCATCCAAGGCTTGCCTAGGAAGCAGTGAGTCAGATACAGATAGTGCAAAGGTTGCTCGGGCTTGAGAAAAGCATTATAATCTTCTCATATTTTCTGACTAATGAAATATACGGATAACCTGGGTTTTTAGCTGTGGATTTCCCCATGAAATCATTGTGTTATGTGTTGATTGAATTCTTTCTCTTGTATGCTTCATAATTTCATGGTCGTTTAATTATTTCCATTGATGAGTATAGTAGATTCAAGTCTATTGTTTTAGCATATTACGATTAGTAGTATGAATATACAAGGAATCTCTACATGGTATCAGAGCTATATTTTTAGAAATTTCTACATGGTATCAGAGTAGGAATCACTATCAGAGCAGGATTCACATTAGATATGGAATTTCGAATTGTAGATTGATGGAGCTCTAGTTCAAGGCAAATCCAGAAGACCCTATGTGTAGGCTTCTTAATGGAGCTAGAAGGTTGCTAGTGGGAAGATCAGTGAACCAATGTTTAGTGACGCAAAAAGGATTTGTGATCATTGACATTGGTAGATTGAGGAGCAGAGAGATTTCCCACAAGTAGATCGAGACTCAGAGGGAGTCTACTTTCAGAGGGAACATCCCTATGGAAGCTAGTACTTTAGGATCTGGGGAGGTCAAACTCATTATTGCGATGGTTGTAGCAGTAGTGGAGAAGCAACAATATAGCAGTAGCAACAACAGTATGAGTAGATCTGATTTAGCTTATGCATGCAAACCCTTGAGGAGCAAGGAAAAGGTTAGAGACTTGGTGGTTGAGAGGAAGCTTGAATTACCTATCAACATGCAATCTCAGAAGAAGCCTCAACAAGTTGTGGAGCAGCCACAATTGGAAAAGCAGAGAGGAGGTTGAATGGATACATCCACTCAAGCAGAGACTCCATTAGGGGGAAATTTCGAGCCAAGTGGGTGGAGGGAGCACATGCAACATACCTCCAAGTGAGAGGTGGGGAGATGTGAAGCAATAGTCCCAAGAGTGCAGAAATTTGGGCAGGATCCATTGAGGTGTTTTTTTTTATCTCATGGATCATTACCTTGCTAACAGGGGCCCACAATATTTAGTAGCAAGAGGATCAATGTCAATTAGATACTGAGGAGTGCATATTATTGTTGATAACAGAGCAAGAAGCTCAGTAGCAAAGTCAACAACAACACATTTTTCCCAACTGTAGATAGGGATCAGTGTCAGTTAGATAGTAAGGAGTGCAGAGCGGAGTTGACAACAATGCGGGAGGCTCAGTAGCAAAGTCAACAACAACATAATTTTTCCAGTAGACAATTGCAGACACAATTGATTCAGTTTGTTTTTTTTTATTCTTTTCAGTTGCAGATGTTGCAGTGGCAACAACAATAGTGAGAAGTGTTGCATGCAATACGTTCCAAAGGTGCTAGATCGAGGTAGATGTGAATCCCTTTCTTGCAGAGAGGGAGCATTGAAAATGCAACAAGAAATTCCTAAATTAATTTTGTCCTTGAATTAAATTAGGACAAAAATTGTAATTTCACCTCACAAGACAACTTGTACGAGTTTACTAAGTTAATTTGACTTAGTTGGTTAAGTTAAATCGAGTTGAGGGTCTAACTTGAATCATGTAGAGTGTATCCTACTTTAAAGGATCCCTAGTTGAGTTTATTTTGAGTTGTAATTAATTAATTCAGTCTAACTGAGTTAAAATCAGTTAAACTAATTCCAACTGATAGAGGAACTAGTGGGAGGTCTAATAGTGTGGTGCTTCCTACAGTTGAGTGTGGTGTTGCCTAAAGTGCAGTGTGGTGCTGCCTTAAGTGCAGTGTGGTGCTGCCTGAAGTGTAGTGTGGTGCTGCCTGAAGTGTAGTGTGGTGTTGCCTAAAGTGATCAACCAGTAAACTGATGATTCACTGATAAATAACTCATGCATGTTAGATCAGATAAAGAACCAGTTGAGATTGGAGTTCAGGGACAATGTACTATTAGTTGTATAATCATTCGAATTGTAGATATGGTGCATGCAGTGATAGGAAGAGCCTAAAGGAACTGTGCAATCCAATGGAGGAAAATTCCTATTAAATAGGGGCCTAATTCCTTACTGAACAATGCAAGGAAGTAGGAGCTTAGAAGGCTAGGATTTTGGCTAAGTATTGGACAAAGGCAATTAGTAAGGAAGAGGATAGAAAATACTTGTGCAGGTTGAGCAAAGCATATTGTATTCATCCAAAGTTTGTGTAGGAAGTAGTGAGACATATAGAGATAATGCAGAGGTTGCTAGACTTGAGCAAAACATTGAAACCTTCTTATATTTTATGACTAATGCAATATATAGATAGCAGGGGTTTTTAGCTGTGGCTTTCCCCATGAAATCATTGTGTTATTTGTTGATTTAATTATTTCTCTTGTATGCTTCGTTATTTTGCAATAGTTTAATTGTTTCCGCTGATGAGTAGAGTAGATTCAAGTCTATTGTTTTAGCATATTACAATTAACCATTTGAATCTACAAGGAATCTCTACACTCAATTCCTCCTCAAGACCTCATATTGCATTTAGGGATTAGGACAAATAACAGTGGGTCTAGGAATAGGAACAAAATCTTCAGAAGGTGGTGAAATGATGAAAAAGAAAAAGGTAAAGGCAAATTCCTTTTTCTGTGTGTGTGTGTGTGTGTGTGTTTGTGTGTTTATATATGTGCAAAAGTGGATTCTTGAGGATGAATTTGGCTAAACAAAGTGGCTGAGGGGTGAAGGAATTTGGGTGGACCTCTATCAACATTTCCCAAGGAAAAACATGACCTTTTGACCCCTTTTCCAAGTGGATATCCCTCCTATAGCATTTTACGCTTCTTGTGTAGCAATTCAGGACATTCCTGTAGCAGTTTAGGACAACCATGTAGCATTGCAAGAATGAGGCAAAATATGGTTCAGTTGCTTGCTAGATGATGGAGAGAGGTAGGGAGGTGGATGAATGAGAATGAAAATATAATGGATGGCTAGGGAAAATGGAGAAATTGGTTGTGTACTATGTTTTGTAACCACTGTTCCTTTGACTATTTGTACTCCTCAAAAAGAAATGTTAGCATAATTGATGTAAAGACTCCTCCTTGTGTCTTATTTTACTTTTTTTGTTTTCTATGTTATGTGTTTTTTGTTTTTGAGACATGCAGACTGCCTCTGGAGAGGTTTTCAATCTGCATGCCTGTCCTAGGCACCTCAGAGGAGGTTTTCACCCAGGGATCTTTTCATTTTAATTTTTCTTCTTGTTTTCTCTTTTTTTTGTTGCTCTTGGGTTTCCTCATAGAGGCTTTCAACCCTAGAGTTGGCCCTAGATGCCACATGGAGCTTTTCATCTAGGCCCTTTATTTTTTTCCTTTTTTCTTTTTCTTTTTTCAGAAGCTTGGTGGACTAAGGGTTGTGAGCCTCCCAATCACATTCAACTCCTTACTAATTGAACTAATAAACTCTTATTTGGACAGAGGTCTTTTGTACAACTTCAACTTGTAACCATGAACAAGCAAGGAAATACCTTCCTCATAAATTGTTCTGATTTGGACAAACCCATTCTCTTGACATATTTCCACCAGATAGGGGCCTAACCATCTTATCATTAATTTTCCTTTGAAATCCTTGAATATGGAATCATACAACAGGGCCAAATCACCTTCTTGAAAAGTCCTCTTCCTAATGTTTTGTCATGCCAAATCTTCCTTTGTAGCTAGATTACCTCAGTGTGAAGGAGAGCTTGTAGCCTGAATTCATCTAAACCATTGAGTTGGAGCAACCTCCTGTGTTGTGTCGCAATGATGTCCAAGTTTAACTGAGCTTCCCTCCTTAAGGTATTGTATTCAAATTCAATGGACAATATGGCCTTCTTCCCATAGACTAGTTCGAATGGAGGAAATGTAGTGGTGGTCTTCCAAGTGGTGTTGTAGACCCAAGTGGCTTATACAAGTTTGTCTGCCTAATCCTTTCTGCTTCTGCTAACAATCTTGGTTAAAATGTTCTCCAATTCCCTATTTATGACCTCCACTTGCCCATTTTCCTGAGGGTTATAGGTAATGGATGCCATATGCTTGATGTGGTGCTGCTTCATGAAGTCTTTGATCAAATTTGAGGTAAATTGTGTCCCTTGATTAGTGACCAATTCTCTTAGAAAGCCAAACTTATAGAAGATATTATCCCTCAGAAACTCAACCACCTTTTGCTTGGTTGTTGCCTTAACTGCCTTTGTTTCAACCCATTTAGTCAGGTAATTAGTGCACACAGTGATATACTTCTTCTGTCCTAATGGGGGGTCAATGGGCCCGATGAAGTCCATGCCCCATTTCTCAAATGGCTCTAGAGTCACTTGATATTGTAAGGGAATTTCATCCTTAGCTGTGGGCTTTCCCATCCGTTGGCACTGATCACACATGGCGTGTATCTTCCTGCATCTTGATGTAGAGTGGGCCAGTAGTAACTTGCTTGTAGAACCTTGAAGGTTGTTCTCTTAGCAGAAAATTGGCCTCCACAAGGTCCATCATGGCATGTTGAGAGGATGTCAAAGACCTCCTGTTCCCTCACACATCTCCTCAAGATCTAATCTTGTCCGACTTGAAAATATTTCCCCCAATCCAAGTGAATGGGGCACTTTTCCTAACAAACTTTCTTTTGTCCTTGGAGGATAGATTAGGAGGGAACCTCCTAGCAACCAAGTAGTTGGCTATATCAACAAACCAAGGAGAGAGCACCAAGATGGAAAATAGGTGTTAATCTAGGAGTTGATCATCTACCATTTCTTCCTTCTCTGCAGGTAAGGTCAGTCTTCACAAGAAATCTGCAACCACATTCTCTTTTCTTGGTTTATCAATAATGGTCAAATCAAATTGTGGTAATAATAACAACCATCTAATTATCCTAGCATTGGCATTAGGTTTATTCACTAAATATTTAATGGTTGCACGATCAGTGTGGAAAAAGTTTGGTAACCAGTGATGTAATGCCTAAACTTGTTCAAACAATGTACCAAAACTAGGAGTTCCTTTTCAATGACCGTATAATTTAGCTCAACTTTAGAAAGGTTCTTACTGATGAAATATATAGCATAAGGAAATTTTTCTTCCACTTGTCCTAAGGTTGCCCCTACAACTTTATTTGATGCATTTATGTGTATATGGAAATTTAATTCCTAGTTTGGACCTCTAAGGATGGGTGCATTGGTTAGCTTTTCTTTTAGCACTTTGAAGGCCTCTTGACAGTTGTTTGTCCAACAAAAGTCTGAATTCTTAGCTAGTAGCCCAAATAAGGGTGAAGCCAATTTACTGAATTCTTTAATGAACCTTCTATAATACCCAACCAACCCAAATAAGCTCCATACATCTCATTGCTTTTGAGGGATACAAACCCTTTCAATAATGTCACTTTTGTTGGGGTCAGCTGGTATCCCTTCCTTGGATATGGAATGGCCAAGGACAATCCCTGCATTCATTAAAAAAACACATTTCTCAAGACTTAATGCCAAAAGATTCATTTCAATGTAGTTCTTTAATAATTTGCATAGATTATAAAGATCTTCCTCGAAGTCACATCCATAAGGAGCATGTATATCTCAAAAATGTCATGAACAAGGTCAACAAAGATACTTAGAACTTCTCTTTGAAAGGTAGCAGGGGAATTACACAGACCGAATGGCAGGACCCAATAGGCAAAGATACCCCAAGGACATATGAATGTGGTATTGTCTTGGTCTTTAAGGCTGATCTGTATTTGGTTGTACCCACTAAATGCATCTAGGAAGGAGAAGAACCTCTTCCTTGCAAGGCCATCTAGGATTTGGTCAATGAAGGGAAAAGGGAAGTGGTCCTTCTTTGTAGCCTTGTTAAGCTCTCAGTAGTCAACACATATCCTCCACTTCCCATTTTTATTGGGGACTAAAATGAGAGGGGACACCCACTCACTATTTGAAACAGGGTATATGAACCCTGCATCCAATAGCTTATGTAATTCCTCTTTCACAATGTCCTTAATAGCTGGGTTCATCCTTCTTTGGGGTTGGCACACAAGATTGCATCCCTATTTGATGTATATATGATGAGTACAGAATGAGGGATGCACACCCTTCATCTCCTTATAGTTTGAAGCAAAAGCATATAGGTGTTGCCTCAACACACTACATAATTCTTCTTCCTGCTTGGCTGAGAGAGAGGGGTTGATATTTAGAGTTACTGATGGGATAATCTCCATAATGTTGGCATGTTCTAATCCAAAGTCAGCAGAGCACAAATCAGTCCAAGGACTACTCTTGGATTCCTTTATCAGTTCATTAATTGGCATGGCAGTGGGAGGTTGATTTTGTAAGATATGGTCGATAAGGTCATCTTCATCAAGTTGCCCCCCACTATAATAGTGTCTAGTGTGCAGACTAAGTAGAGGGATGTTTGATAAAATTCTTCCTCTTCCTCATCCTCTAACCATAAGGGCAAGTCATGCTCAATATAAGGTTGAGCAGGAGGATACAACACAAGTTGTTTTGATAGATGCACATTCTTGATGGTCATGTTCCTAGCCCTGCAACTAATTGTTGAAAAACGTGCAACAAGAAATGTTAAATATAGAATGTGCTAAAAATAAACCTGCTAAAAATAGTAGTTTGGCCAGTGAGGTCATTGGCCACATTGGGTGAGAGGTGAAACTGCTAAAAATAGAAAGTTCTAAACATAGCATTTCTGGGTCCCTTCCTATTTATAGCAGTCCCTAGTCTATCTATAGGAAGTAAAATTAATTTTGATCTTAACAGCAGTTGGAAATATTAATTAATTAATTCAGTTGAGATAATTAGTTAAGGATATTTGAATTTGAAGTCTTTGTGAGCATGCACATGAGTTGTCCCACTGATTGAGGAATTTAGCCTTAATTTCCTCCACTGATTGAGGGAATAAGTATGAGTTCTATAATGAGAGAATTAGTTGACTTAGTTCTAACTAGTCAAGTCTAGTTAGATTATTTTAACAAGTTGTTAAAATAATAAACTATAGTTTGTTAATGCTTGCATGCATGTGACAACTATTATTTTAGATAACTGAGAATTCACTCATGGATAACTATTGCATGTCAGTTTTGCCAGATAGCCAGTTGAGATCAGATGTAGGACAATGTACTATCAGATGCTTGGATATTTCTAGTAAGTATTCCTTGCATGGAGAAGGATCTATTATAGGAGATTGGAGGAATTGTGGCCTATAAATTGAGGCCTAGGTAGTCCATGATTTTCATCTTCTGATTGAAGATCATCAGGGTCTTCTGATTACAGAGAGAGCAGGATAGCTATTAAGCTGATTCTTTTTGTATGTTGAAGAGGATTTCTTTTTGATTGATAATACATGGTTGGGGTTTTATGTCGATGCTTTCCCCTGGATATATCTTGTGTTATGTGATTATTTCTCTTGATCAGTTATGCATGTTTCTACTTGATGTTGCTCATGAATTCGATTATGCTTCCGCTTAATGTTTTGTAAAAGTAGAACAAGTATTATGCTTTAGGGCATTGCATATATCAGTTTGTTCTACAGGTGAAATTTCTACATGGTATCGGAGCACGGGTGATCAAGCAAGAATAGTATACTAGTAGGAGAAATTCGAAGTTTATTATTTGGGATATAGATCTCAAGTTCTTATCACATCTATTTCATCGATGGCATTCTATGGTTTGAGGCTTGAGTATGGCCTTGATGGCAACTCAAACTATATAGCTTGGAAGGATCGCATGGAGGCAATTGTGGAAGATAATGGCCTTAAGAATTTCATTGATCAAAAAATTCCTAAGCCTATTGACAATACTGATCAGGTGGAATGGAGGAAGTGTGTGGCTAGAGCTAGGAGAATTCTCTTGGAGGGAGTACGAGATCACATTGTCTTAAGCCTCCATGGGAAGGAGACTCCGCATGTAATGTAGAAAACATTGAAAGATTTATATAAGAATAGCAGTGATCATAGGAAGCTAGCACTGAAGGACAAACTTCGAAAGATCAAGTGTGAAAGGGATGGGACGATCTCTATGTATCTGACCAAGCTCATCACATGCAGGGATGAGCTTGCAAGTGTAGGGATCGTGACATCGGATGAGGATATGGTGAGTCTAGCACTCCTTGGCCTTCCTAAGAGCTGGCATAGCTACTAGGACTCGGTGAATGGAAGGGAGAAACTGCCAGATTGGGAACGACTATGGTCAGATTTGATGCAGGAGGAGATCAGACGGAGCACTGTTGAGCCCCAAACTTGCATCTTTCCTACACATTTTTCTTGCTTCTTTCCATTCACCTGGACCTCTTAAGCTATCAATATCATTGCATATTAGTCATAATAGAGCATTTAAAGTTGTTTCTTAACTATGTCTTTGTGTTGCTGTTTGAACTAGATTTTTGCTTGAGCTGCGGAATCTTGTCACTTTCTGCAGCTAGTTCAACTTTCCGCAGCTGTTTTTGTTAAAGTCTACATTGCAGGTGTCATCAGGCAAATCGAGCCACATGGGCAAGTTGGAAATGGCCTGGACATGGGTCAGGTCCCATTGGTCTAGCTAGATTCGTCAAACAAGGTCGTGGTCAACGGTGGTCAAACAAGAGAGACCTACAACAACAGGACTCCGTTTTCAAGCACGTAAAGATTTTTGTGACCGTTTCTAGATCTTTGAAGGCACGCTGACACCTGTAGGCTGACCACGATGTGGATCCAACAACCGCTTTCAATAAAACTGCGTAATCTCGGCGACCATGCTGCTAAATCCGTGGACGTTGTTCTTCACATGTCCTTTGTTCACGTAGTTTTCTAAGAAAAATAGTTATGTAGTCTTTGTTATAAATAGCGCATTCTGATACGCATAATAGTTAATCTTTTGGATGTAATTTTGCTGTTAAAAAGCCCACTGTGCCGTGACACTAGTTTCATTATTGTGACTGCGTTCTGAAATATATGAGAAGACTCTGTTTCTGAGCATAATTTTTGATTGATAGCTGTTACCCGAGGTTGTGCAGAGGGCCCCTGCACACGCCGAGGTTTTGTTTCTTATTGCTGTACAGTTTCATGTTGTGTTTCTTTATGTTTATTATGCCATAGTTATTCACTTATGTATATTTCATTTACTATGGTACTAACGTTTTATTCTTGTTCATAATTTTACATGCTTTACATTGTTGTTAACGCTGATCAGTGTGTATGTTCCAGATTACAGTAGGCAGCCCGGGCATTTACATATAATTTTCACAATGACTAATGACATGGAATCAATCTTTCTGTTGACTTACTTTTCTTAGCTTTTAATTCTAGTTCAGTTTTGTTTATTTCAGTTTTGTTCATTGGCTTTATTAGTTAGCTTAGATATTAAATTGCTCATATCATTGTCAGTTACCTCCGAAAGCCATAGCGGGACTACTGGCGAGGGATTGAAGTATGAGTGTGTAATTTGATATTAGTTTTATTTTTTTGCAATTAGATATCAGATTGCTCAAGTTGTTGATGATTACCTCTGAAAGCCATAGCGAGACTAACTGGCGAGGGGTTAGATTATGAATTGATGTGGTTTGATTTTTAGTTTACTTTTCTGCAATTAGATAATTGGATTGCTCATTTCATTTACATTTACCTCCGAAAGCCATAGCGAGACTACTGGCGAGGGATTGAAATATGGATGTTGTGATTTAATTTTAGTTTACTTTTCTGCAATTAGATAATTGGATTGCTCATTTCATTGACAATTACCTCCGAAAGCCATAGCGAGACTAACTGACGAGGGATTGAAATATGGATGATGTAATTTGATTTTAGCTTTACTTTACTTGTAATTTTTGGATTTCTTTGAATACAATAGTTTAATTCATTTCTTTTGCATAGCAGCAAGAATAATGGTTTCATGATCAATAGTTCACTGTTTGTTTGATTAGAATAGTGGCACATTTTCATTTTCTTTTAGGAATTAATTTCATCACTAGCATGTTCTAAGATCTTCTAAAGTTTGAAGTTTTGGAAATCATTATAAAAGACATAATTGCCTTAAAACTTATAACCAGACTTGCCTTCTAGAAATTTAGGAATAGGAATTCCATAAACAAAGATAAAAACCCCCAAAACAACATAAAAATAAAAAACGACAAAAGTAAGAAATAGGTTATCTTGCACATATAGTGCACCACACTTCGTCAGCTTACGAATCCCGGATTGACAATTAATGTAGCAATTTAGGACACACTAAATTGACCAAACAAGCACTAGAGATAGTTCTTCATCCATGCATGATGAGGAGAACTGTGCCTTAGCAAGTAACGCAAAGAAGGGGAAGGAGAAGGTTTCTCTTTCCAAATCCAGTTCTTCCAATGATGGGAAGAAAGTTGAAAAATCGAAAGTGTAATGCTTTTGTTGTCATGAGGTCGGCCATTATGCTGAAAATTGTCCACGGAGGAAATCCAAGAAGGTATTTGGGGAAGAATCTAAAGGTGAGGCACTTACTTCACAGTTTGAGTTGGATTTCACACTCTTTGCATGCATGGTTTCATCCATGGTGGGAAATGGTTGGTTTCTTGACAGTGGAGCTTTTTTCCACATGATCGACGACAAGAGTTTGTTTAGTACTTTGGAGGAGAAAGATTTCCAGATACTCATAGCGATGGGTAATGATGAGAAGTATAGTGTCTCAGGTGTAGGCACGGTTATTTTTCAGAGGGAGCATGGAGCTCGAATTACCTTGACCGATGTCAAGTATGTACCAGAACTGAAGAGAAACTTGGTGTTGATCGCGATGCTGGAAGACAGAGGCTATGATGTAGTCTTCAGTAAGGGAAAGGTTTTCCTTAAACACATCATCACTAGACA
>APFE030539607.1:151450-214126 GCA_000404065.3 Pinus taeda | reverse complement strand
GATTATTTCTCTTGATCAGTTATGCATGTTTCTACTTGATGTTGCTCATGAATTTGATTATTCTTTCGCTTAATGTTTTGTAGAAGTAGAACAAGTATTATGCTTTAGGACATTGCATATATCAGTTTGTTCTACAGGTGAAATTTCTACACTAATGTAGGCATCAACAATGGCCAACCGAGGTCTCCCTAGGATGAGAGGATAGCCATTAAACTTGGTTTTGTGCTAGAGGATAAGGAAATAAGTGGTGTACTCCCAGGAGTCAATGGATACCATTACATCCTCAATAACTCCCCTAGGAGCTACTTTGAATATGTTTGCAAGCTGCAGTACTATATTGGTCTTCCTCAAGGCCCCTTGGAGGTTGAGCTTGAGCATGGTTTCCCTAGTCATCACATTTATTGCAACCCCAAGGTCAATCAAGGTATTAGGGACCATAATGGCATTAATATCCACATCCACTACTGGGCTACCAAGATCCAATTACTTTCGGGAGATTATACTCCCAAGCATCAGATCAGACATCTATCTAACAACATTGATAATGGGGGTATATCTTCTTCTTCTTACAGGCCTCTTGAAACAATCTTCCTTGATAATCTTGTTGTAAATGGGGACATCTTTGATGGCCTGGAGAAGAGGTATTTTGACTCATGATTTCTTCAATTCTCCCAGAAATTCAGTGTCTTCTGGGGTGTGTTGTTTGGGGTGGACCAACCTTCCAGGGTAAGGAGGTGCATTGGATTGAGGGACAATCTGTTCCTTATCTTCTCCAATATCTCCGGGTGGAGAAGGTGGGTGATAATCTGGGAGCACCTTCCCTCGAGCTGAACGAAAATTTGGCTAAGTGCCTGACATGACTCATGGAAAGAAGAAGGAAGGGCGTGTTGAGAGGAGAAGACTTGATATACATACTTGGGTGGACTTCATCATTGAATCCTCATTTAGGCCAAGGAGAAGTATTTGGTGAAACTTTAGTGGGGGAGGCAACAATTATGGAAGGGACCTATGATGACAATGTGAGCGTAGGGCGACCAAGGGTGCTAACTTGATCAAAGGAAAGGATATGATGGCTAAAGTTGTGTTGGTCCTACTGATGTGGATGAATTGGGAAACTAAATTTTTGTGCATCAAGTAGAAGAGAAGGGCATGGCAGATTTCGTGCAGGGGAATCAAGCAAGGAACCAACAGAGGATGTTGCATATAAACATCAAGCATAAGTTCCAAGTGAGGATGTTATGTAAGATGGGCTTGCATATGCCATATGAATATATTTTGTAGATGGGTAGATGGGGATGTTGGGAGAATTTGAACAACAACACCATGGTCATTTTTGAAGGAAGGTATGGGTGAATTATGAGGGCATTCATGTGACGAAGAGGGTAGTGGAAACTTGCGATGGGACTTGCAACCAAGACAAGTGTTTTTGCCTGAAGTGTTGGATGAAGATGGTTTAAAGGAACCTATGACAACTTGAACAAAGTTGCAACTAATGAAGACTTCATGTGATGGTGGTATTGGAGAATATGGTTCGTTAAGGAGTTGAGGTTAGTTTTGGGATACCTTGAGCACAATATGGGATGTGTTCATAAGGAGTGACTTGATGGATGCGATTAGAGTAATATGCCTTAGAGTTGGATGATGGTTGCAACAACAAAGGTGCCTTGGTGGGAGATTTTAGGCATGGGTTGAGTCTAATGAGACTTATCCGTTTTGATGGACATGGAGGTTGTTGTTCTATGACCAAGGAAGAAAATGACAAGATGATGAGGTAGGTGTAGACTTGCCCCTTTAACAACATTAATGAGCAACATATGGTAGATGAGATGAAGTTTCTTCATGGACCTGGATATGGCACAATGACTGAGTGTTGGTTGAAGGGATGGTGCATGAAGATGGGAAGAGTTCTTGATCAAAGTTGAGTATGTGACAAAGTGCTAAAGAAACAACCAACAAAGGCATGAGGAGGTGCATTTTCATCAGTTGGATGTGACGGTTGGATTAGCTACCCAACTAGTATAAGTCATGGGTATCGGTCATGTGGTAAGATGTGTTGGAGTTGAGTTGGAGTATGGCAACAACAATTCACACGATGACGATATGCGGTGGATTGGCACAATATGAGTTGTGACCAAATCATGCAGCCAAGTTAGAGGGAGTCATCTTTCGTAAGTAGAGGCAATGTGGAGGATTGCGACGAGTTGTGGATGATGACTATGAGATTGAGGTGTCTTACCCACATGGAGACTTGAGACTTGATGGAGGTGCATGTAAAGAAGGGAAGGATTAGTTCATGCAACAGGAACGATTGATGTTGGAGCTAGTGGCACATTGCGATAGTTGGACTTGGCGATGGAGTTTGCTAAGTGGAGTTGTTGTCGAGGAAAACAACCATTTTGAAGTGGGGGAGGATGTTAGAGCCCTGAGTTGGAACCAAGACTATCGGGCACCCATGACTGCCCATGCCCACTTGAGTGGAAAAAAGCCGAGATGGAACCAAGTTAGGAAGATCACACAATGAGACGTGGATCACATAAGGCAGGGTGCCCATCTATGTGACAAGGAACAACTTGGTGAAGACTTGGAGTGCACGACTTACGATGAGTGGCCCACATGGAGGAGGGGTGCCTAGGTCCATAGGAAGCACACATGAGTTGGAGGGGTGCATGATTGTATGATGGCGTGGCGCTAAGCACTGCGCGGGGCAAGATGTAGTGGGAATGCCATGAGGGGCGCACCCACCCACATGACATCAAGGAAAAACGGGGGTCAGCCGGAGGCACAAATTCCCCAATAGAGGGGAATTCAAACAAAGCAACATGTTGGAGTAAATGATAAGGAAGTGCGACGAGTGATGTAGCATGGAGCACACTGCGGAAGAGTGCCCGCATCATGGACGCAACCACATGAAGGCAGGGTGCTCAGGTGCCTATGAGGGACGCTCGCATGCCAAGTTCAGGTTGGCCCAGAGGCGTGATTGCTTGAGAAGGGGTCACTCGCATGAGAAGTAAGCTCAACTTAAAATGTGAAGGGGCATCAACCCACTTAAATCAAATGCCTATAGCTACCATAAGTAGAGGTGCTTGACACTTGGAGGATGCAGCATGAAAGTTCACACGAATATCACAGAACCACATGTAGGGGCACACATCGCAAAAAGGGATCACAACTGAGACATATCACAAAAAGAGGTGAGACTTGCCCAAGCGAGCCTGTTTCTGGCGGAGGTCAATAGTTGGGTTTCTGAATTATTTTTGGCGCCAAGTTTGGGGTTTCTGCTTGGAAAGGTGCCAACCTTAGGTTGGGCATGACTTTGTTGTGAACTTGAAACTTTTGGGTAGTGCATTGGGTTGGGCCAATGACTACCACATTTTTGTAAAGCTTGCGCAGAGTATGATTTGTGCATCGCTGACCCCTTTGTAAAATTTTTGTAACATTACTTTGAAGGTTAATAAAAGTAAAGGGGAGAAGTGTTTTAAGATTTTTTCCCTCCCGTCACATATACTTGTGTTCATATTGCTCTTTAGGATATCACAAACTGTTAATGAATCTTATTTCCACTGCTTGTATTAAAGTAATGATATCACATAATTATATAACTATTGAATGAAGTAATTTCATAAAGAAGATTGGAATTGAAAATTTGACTACGTGTTGAATTGTGAAGTAGTAGGAGTATTCCGGGTTAGGGTAGTTGTATAATTGCGATGAAATATTGTTGTTGCCACACATGCGTTCATAGTGGTATCAAAGCAACCACAATGTGGGGCCGTGACACTGGACAAAATGAGTTAATTCCAACATCAAAGACTAAAACCAATTTCTTGATGGACATAGTAGTCCAAAATGATTACTGGAGAATGAGGAGAAGAGTTTGCATGGATGGCGTTCAGAGGCGGAGCAAAGATTGCATGGATGGTGTTCAGAGGTGGAGCAGAGATTGCATGGATGGTGTTTAGAGGTGGAGCAGAGATTGCATGGATGATGTTCAGAGATAGAGTGTTAATGAATGTTGCCTCTTCCTGATGATCATTTGAATTAGTGCTTGAGTTTGAAACCACAAAACATTCCACACGACTTAATATTACCACAATATCATCCAGATTATACCCAATGTCCCTCAAGGTTCTCTTAATCTTCTTCTAACCTGCAAAGAGTTTGTAGTTCTCCACCTGCTTGTCACGATTAATCATGTTGAGAAACATTTCCATTTGATAGTGCATGGTGATAAAGTGAAGGAAATATAGTATTATTATCCGAAACTTTACTAGATTAGAAACCCATTTGAAGTTATTGCCACCAATCTCAGAATCAGATAAATATTTGCAATCTGCAAACTCCTTGGCTTCTAGTTGTAAAATTTCATTTATGACCTCAAAAGGAGCCAAATAAAAATAATTCGCTATTGATTCCCACCCGAAAAGTCGCTTGTGTCTTGAGTAGGATTCCCTAGGAGCACCACGCCTATGGCTGGGTAATCGTCTGCATGGAGCCATATAGTATCTACGAACAAACCACATGATGACAACAATAGAGAACTGAACAACTACTTGACGACTACCTACACAAGACTGCAGTCCCACAATGACTCGAGCTGTAAACTCAATTGTACTACCAATGATACATATATATAGACGAAAGAGGAGTAATTGACATTAGCAACAAACCTAAGCTAGTAACTGTCCAGACTTCCCAAAGCCCCTAATTTTTTGTGAACTCGGAGTAAACATAATTAAAACAATTTTCAAAAGTAGAGATTGAGAGAGACTGACGTTTTTCAAAATAAAATGGAGAAGGTACCAGGGTACCACACTACAAAGAACAACACTGAGCAAGTAAATGGAATCCCGATGGGGTCAGAGGTTTGATGAGTCATCAATAGTAAAATTATGACCAATTCAAAGGATGGACCAGTCCCCGAGTTGTGTAGAAACAACACAAATAAGATTGACACTTAATAAGAGAAATAATATGACCCTAGATAGCTCTTGACTCTTGATTGTTGATGAACATAGGACACTTTAATACCCAGTAGTTAGAAATACAACAACGTGACCCTATTATGACCAACTAAGGGGATATTAGTGGAAATAGACCTCTAGACACTCTGACCCAGTTATCCTGTAGCCACCATATGATTAGAGACGCATGAGCCTCAAGGTCACCCACGACTAAACTACCATCTTTTCACCACCCTAAGAGTAGAGTATAACATATATAATGCATTGCAAACGTGATCAGACTAGTACATTGAGTGAGGTGAGCACCATACAACTTGCACAACAAGGGCCAAGTGTACAGGTCGAACCAACACTCAGCCATCCCAAGAAATTGTCGCATGATGAGCTCATAAATGAACTTTCCCCACCTGTCAGATAATTCCCTTTCTACAACCAATCCGCCATGAGAGGAGCACATCATTTCCGAGCAGACAAAAAGAATAACCTTACTCAAACCAATGTATTGAACAAAACCACAAAGTCCCAGCTGCATACAATTAATTTGATAAGACTTGGGTAAGTGACCCAAGGTATGTGAGGCGTGAAGACGCCACACACATTTCATGTGAGGCGATGTGTAGAGCTTGGCTCTATCACCAAGGGTCACCGCTCCTTTACCCATACAATATACACGCATGCAAATTATAATATTGATCAAAAATTGAAGTTGCAGGAGAGCATCTTCACTATTTTAAGCATCGTCACTATAAAGCCTCCTACCGTAAATTTCTTTTCGTATAATCACCCCCATTGAGGAGACTAGAAAACGTCGTTTAAACATTACAACATCTCTACCATATTAAACTGGAAAACATCTCTAAGCAATTAATGAAAAAACCCAATTAAACAGTTTTTATACACCATAATTACGCCCTTAAACTTTCAAGAAATTGTAAGTATTTGTTTATTAGGAAATTGGTAAAAAAGAGATAGAATGTGCTTAACTTCGACTATCGCTTCAACATCGCCAAGGCAAAGATAGTCTCAAAATTTGAGGTTTATCTATATTGTTCCGTGAATTTTTGTTTTTGGTTTGCAACTGAACTAACTTTATAATTTAAATATTCAATAATATTTTTATTTAAATATTTCTAAATTGTGAGTGGAATTGATTTGGTTAATTAATAAAATGGAAGGAATGTTTAGATCTGAGTAATTCTTTCTTCAAAATTTAAATCTCACATAGTTAAATATATTTACTTGACTATAAAATTTTAAAATTTGAATTTTAAATTGTTAAAGCTAGTAATTTCACCACATGTTGCAAAGGAAACGTCGTAAGGCGATAACATAGGAAACAATAACATAGAAGAAAGACATAGAAATTTTATGCAATTTTATATCTTTACTGGCATTTCTTTTTGATCATATGTTATGTTTTAGGGAGATTCCAACCAAGCCAATATTCTAGAATATGTTCAAAATGAAGGCAATGCACAACACCTTAACTCCAAAGGATTTATGAAACCGCTCTTCATTAAAATTCAAGAACTGCACTATTCCCAACTGTTATAAGTAAATGATTTAACTCAAACATTTCATAGAACAAATAATATCATATCAACTTTAATTCACAATGCAATTGATAATAATTTTTGTTAGAAGAGATTCAAGATAATGTATGTGCATTTTGAGTCAATTTTTATGTCAATTTCAGCATGTTGTCACAATTATGTTTTTGTGATCAAGAGTAAAGAACTTTTTGGGTGGTGTTCTATGTGCTCTAAAATACCTAAGAGGTCCTACACTATGTATGGGGTTTTGTTTTCAATATTTGTTTGTCCAGCGTAACGAATATTTCAAAGGCTTTCTACACTAGGCATAAGTCTATGTTGTTGCACTTTCCATTAGCCATGTCTCCCTTGAAAAGAATCTAGAAAAAAAGAAGGACAAAAATAACTCCTTCCATAAACCAATCGCTGAAAGTAGGAGTTTTTTTTATGTCATTTCCAACTTCAATAAGATTATAACATACACCTTCAGCTTAGAGAGCACATACCACCTTAGGAAATGCTCCTAAATAAATAGAAATGGGACTTTTCTCACATCCAAAAAGAAAACAAACATCTATAAAAAATGAATGGGTTAAAATGCCTCAAATCTTTTAATTATCCTTTATGATACCAACATGATCAACTTTGTAAGAATAATTCTAGAAGAGTTGACATTGCATGTAAATGAAATGATAGTTTAATAGTCATGGTTGTTCAGACTACAGGCAATGCAAATTCAACAATGTTAATAGTAGGTGGAGACTTGACATGGAGGCAAAGGCTTTAGATAAAACAAGTTTGTTGTTGCTTGGCCATCAACCACTGGTAACCCAAGCTATTGCTACATCCAAGGGACTCGTAGTTCTTGTGATCATTTCTGGGGGTCCTTTTGATATAACATTTGTAAAGGATGATAAAAAAAATATAGTTGTTCTTTGGGTGGGCTATCCAGGAGAACATGATGGAGAAGCCATTGCAGATGTGATATTTGGAGCATACAATGCAGGTAATGTTTAAAACGAAATCACTAGTTTTTAGTACCTTATCAAATATGTCATCTTAATTTTTGAGCCCTAAGGGTTAGCTCAATTGGTCTAGAGTTAGATATGAAGTTCTTTGATATTGTTGCTAGTTGTTGCTACTCACGAGTTTGACTCTCTTCCATTCCCTTGGGGCAACGCCCTAGAGTCAGGGCCAATGGTTATCCTAGCTTACCATCCACAATATGTGGGGAAGTACTCTATTTCTTGATATTTCATGCCCTGAATTAGGGCCAATGGTTTATTTCGTGGGTAAGTACTCTGTTTCCTTTCCTGAGCTTTCATGCCCTAAAATCAGGGCCAACGATTTACCCAATTTACCATCTAGGAAATGGGGGAAGTACTGTGTTTCTTGATATCTAATTCTATGTAAAAATGTCATCTTAGTTTTTGAAATCCACACACATCAAATGTTTTTGCAACTTTTGGGACCACCCCTGCTAGATTTCACTGCAAATCAAGTTCTTTTTTCAATGCCCATATGAATGCATGGCAATTGAGGCTCATATCACTTTCTGTTGTAGGTGGAAAATTTCCTATGAATTGGTACCCAGAGGAACTTGTTGTCAATGTCCCCATGACCAACATGAACATGAGGCCCGATAACGACATAGGTTACCTTGGCCGTACTTACATGTTTTACACCAGAAAGGTTGTTTACTCATTCGGATATGGACTACGCTATACAAAACTCAACCACGCTCTAGTCAAAGTTCATGAACTGATCTATGTTCCTCTTGATGCATGTTATAAGATGAAACCAAATTCATGTGAGGCTCTCAGTGGCCAAACATCCTCATTTTGAACATTTAACACCTTGTATTTATCTTTGGTTCATGTGTTTGTCCTCCATCTTCAACAATGACAAGTAAAACAATATGGAACCCCATATCTACAAGCTTGCTGCACATAAATTAAAATAACAGAGTTAGGATGTGATGCTAATGCATGCTACACTACTATTGACATTCCATGAATATAGAAATCCGTATTTGACAAATATATATCTATAAAATGACAAGGTTGGACATATTATTCTTAAGCACACAACGATGTAATATAGATGTCAATTGTCATGAATAAGAGTACCTACACGATTCATCTTAATCCTGAATTCCCAAAAGGATCCAAACTTAAAGTTATAAACTTAAATATTAAAAATAACATGGATGGCCATTTTGTCTCTGTGTTATGCTTGGTATGACTAGTCTTCATTAGTGTTACAGAAAAGAACAAAGAGTTGAAAATTGATTTCTCCATGCTGCAGAGCACTTGGCTTCTCTGGGTCTCCAATGAAAAAGAGTAATGTAGTAAAATCATCCTAATGGGGTGATCAAGCAAATGTTGGGCAACACACAAAAGCAAAATATATGGCTAGATTGGGCTACAAAAAAATGACAGTTTAATTCAGGTACCCCAATATAAATACTACCCACATAGGTTGGTTGTGTGGTTGCTTGAATATTTGTAGGGTGCATTTCCTATTGCAAAAATGTAGGATTTCCATGAGCCAAGTACAATGTCAAGTATGTATACGTGTTCAATTCTTAGATTCAAGCTTGAAATGGAAACCCTAATGAAAAAAAGTTCAACAAAGAATTTGGACATCCTTAAATGATATTTATTGTGAGATATTTTAGAGTAAATGAGGACATGGATGTATCTCAAAAAGCATAATTACTACATAAGGGAATAGAATATTATAATGAAACTATTTCCCACATTAGTCCTTTTACATTGGAAACCCCGGAATTGGCACATATACAACTAAATATATGTATCATTAGGGTTTTAAGATTTGAAGTGTTCCCTGGATATTCGAACAAAAGAGATATGGTAGAGAAATCCACATAAAAAGTTTGTTCTCTTTGTTTCAATTCAGTAAACCATTTTCATCATATTTTAAAAGCTTTAAGCTAGAAATTATAGTTCACAATGTCAAAATAAGTATGGCATTCTCCACTAACCCTTTATTGCTAATCCTTTCATGATCTAGGTCCGGGTGTACCTTTCATGATAAATCGTATTTCGTGAGGGTACCCGAGAGGTGGATTGACCACTCGGCCGAGCGGGTTCAAGCCCTGCCACCCGGTCGGGCGGGTTCAAGCACTACCACCCTCAGTTCAATTATGGTAACGTTATTATGTGGTGTGGCATGGGCCAGGTCCACCGGAGGTGGCCCGCCCACCGCCCATTAATGTTATGTTGTAAGGTGATTGTGGGTGGGTCGGCGGGGGTGATGGCTTGTCATGGTCTGCCACCATATATATATATATATATATATATATATATTATATATATATATATTATATATATATATATATATATATATAATATATTATATATATATATATATATATATATAATATATATATATATATATATATATATATAATATATTTATATATATATATATATATATATATATTATATACTATATCTTATATCTATTCTATACTATCTATCTATCTATCTATCTATCTATATTATTATATATATATAAATAAATAGTCATTTTAATTATTATTTTTTAAATAAGGGATATTGGGCAAATTAACGAGGCCGCAATTTCGACCGATTTCGAGAGCTAGGTTTCATGCCTCGGGGTCGGTCAAATTGTAGGACACTTAAACCTAGCCCACAACCCAACTTTGACCAAAACTTTAACTGGCTCATTCTCCCTCTTATGAGCTTGGATTGACGAACCATTCGCACCTCCGTGATCAAGACAACGAGATCTACGCTCTGGTCCTAGGTCGAAGTCATTATGAGCACTTTGATTTTCGAGTGTTCGTAAGCCCTCTTTGTCCTGTTTGTCTTTGGAGCCACTTGGATCATTTCATAACACACTTTCGAAACTCTATTATGGGCTTGAAAACCTGCAACATTTTGCTTCTATAATGGCTTTGTATCTTTTGTGTGCTATCCATTTCCATGCATTCAAACAAGCTCGCATGAACAATATATGGCTTGTTTCTCTTGCAATTCATCACTGGGTCCTTCCATCTTCATTCCAAACATTTAACACCTTCTACTTATCTTTTCTTCATGCATTTGTCCTCCATCTTCAACAATGGCAACTAAAACGACTGTGCCAAGCATAAGAGCAGTAGTTGTAATGACTCCTCAAGCCCCTCTCTACAAAATTTACTCCAAAAAAACTTGGATTTAGTGCCATAACATTTGCTTTTGGGTCAACATGTGCATGTACCTTTGGGGCTTCTAGTATCATCAATAAAATTGTTCACAGGTGTAGAAGAAAGTGCAAATTGATGAGTTTCTACCCAATACAACTCGACACATGCATACTGTTGCAGATAAGATATCTTCTCACAATGTTATCTTGGGTCCCGATTCCTTTATCCTTTGGTCCATGTCACTTCTCAATTTGATCAAATGCATTAACTTCAAACTTATGCCACCTCCAAAAATTTAGGTCAAGTTTTCCTCTTTCAGTCTTATTATCATCCTTGTGAGCTTTAGGAGGTGATGGTGTTGCTATGATCCTAGGATTTGACTTAAAATTTTGGCTTTTGAGTTTCTCCAAAAATTCAATAATGGCCTTTTCCCAACTTGATTAAAGAGCATGCTCCTATGCATGGAGCTTAGTTTCCCTATTCAATATAGTCATTTCTTGTCGCTTCCAAGCTTCTTCTCTTATGAAACTGTCCTGATCTATTTTCTCTATTGCTTACAAGAATTTATTTTGTGAATTCTCCTGGTGTTCCATCCAACATTTTATCATGTTCTCTAGAAAATCCTTAATAGAACTCAGGCTTTGTTTCATTTTTCTCCTTTCCTCGTGTTAATTTGCAACTCTAATTTTGATTTTCCTAAACTTTTCTTTTGTAGAAGTACCATCAAAAGACAAATTTTGTCTTGTGTTGTCAATTGTCTCTATGGATATTGACAAAGTTGTTTCCTCTTGTAATTGATTGATGTTGTGCATCAATATAGAACTGGAAGTCCTCACGTCACCTTCATTGTCAATATTTGTATCACTACAAGCTCCACTATTGGCACCATTTTCAATACCACTATTCTTCACAAAAACTCCAACTTGAAGAGCTTCGATCTTGTTGCAGAATCTGTAGCTCTTGCCACCCTTTCTCATTTTTCCACCCCTGGTTCTCTTGTATTATTTATATACATTCTCAAATGTTTCCTTGCACTTCTTTGCACTTTTGTGGATCCCCATCTCTGCAAGTTTATTGCACATAAGTTAAAATAATAGGGTCAAGATGTGATGCTAATGCATGCTACACTACCAATGGCATTCCATGAATATAGAACTCCATATTTGATGAATATATGACTATAAAATGACAAGGTTGGACATAATATTATT
Source organism: Pinus taeda (assembly GCA_000404065.3). Classification (NCBI taxonomy): domain Eukaryota; kingdom Viridiplantae; phylum Streptophyta; class Pinopsida; order Pinales; family Pinaceae; genus Pinus; species Pinus taeda. Next base: position 202,245 of record APFE030539607.1, on the reverse strand, counting down.
GAGCACACAACAATGTAATATAGATGCCAACTATCATGAATGAGAGTAACTACACAATTCATCTTAATCCTGAATTCCTAGAAGGATCTAAACATAAAGCTGCAAATTTCAATATTAAAAATAACTTGGATGGCCATTTTGTCTCTGTGTTACACGTGGTATGACTGGTCTTCATTCATGTTACATAAAAAAACAAAGAGTTGAAAATTGATTCCTCGAGGCTGCAGAGAATTTGGCTTCTCAGGGTCTCTAATGAAAAAGAGTAATGCAAAAAAATCATCCTAATTGGGTGATCAAACAAATGTTGGGCATCATAGAGAAACAAAATATATGGTTGGATTAAACTTGGTTACTGGATTGGCTGAGACAAGAACTAAACGATTTTTTGCTTTAAGATGACAGTGATACTTAGATTCCTCTTCTTGCATGGATGTATTAGTAAAGGGATACAACATATTTACAACGTTGTTTTGTATATAATTGGCCTCCGAGTATGGACGAGGACCCTCTAATTTTGTACACAGTAGATATGAAATTTTAATTTGCATGTGCAACCCTTAAAAGTAATAAAGGGAAATCCTCTTCTCACACAGATATAAGAGTAAAGGTGTAAAGCATTTTTACACTCATCTTATCTATACAATGGAGCTTTTTTATACTATTGATATTAATCTTATAATATTTTTCAACTAAACCTAAAGAAAACAAATTATAACTACTTTTGAGATATATTTAAACTCTCCATCACATTATAATATAGAAGATATAAATAGTATCTATAAATCTAGATCCATTTAGCCATATAAATTAAAATAATAATTTTGTAACCATATTTAAATTTCATTAATAAGCACATAAAAAATTAATACTTACAATATAACAAGATTTTTAACCATGGATATTCACTCCCACTTTACCATAGATATTATTAACTTGTAAATAGGCTTTGTTACAATATCTTGGGCCAATACCATTGCTCATTAATATGACATGCCCAAAAATCATTTATCCTTTAAGAATCAAAATATTTTATAATTTTTTGTTTCATTACTTTTTTTCAACCCAATATGGAAGAGATGTTGTAATATACCATTATGTTATGTTATCTAATATATAAATAAAATAATTAAATAAATAAGAATAATTAATTATATATTAATTAACATTCTAATCGTGAAATTACTTAATTTTAAAAAATAAAAATAAAAAATATAATTATTATTTTAATTATTATTTATTAATAATTATACCATCTTAGATCCATCTTTTAACTCCAGATCTCTCAAACTCTAAGACGGATCAAATCTCTCAAACACAAACTTTTCCTCAAGTTTTGCACTAGAGGAGGATGGCCAAATAGAAGGGCTAAATTTGCCTTTTTGAAAGACTTTGACTATTGGTGGAGAACCTATGGCTTTTTTTAATTCGAGTTGAGTTGCCTTAGAGCATGGATGTTTCATTTAACAGTAAAATAATGTTATTATTATAGAATTAGCTTAAAATAATGTTGTTATTATAGAATTAGCTTTTTATTAATAATGTTATTCAAATTTTCATAATTATTAATATCATAGGATTCTGAATAATTACATACAGTTCTTTTTCTAAAAGATATATGGGGACAAAAATTGAAAATGCCTCTAATTTCATTTCTTCCCCTTTTGTATGTCCAAGTGATTAAATGCAACACTTGTCTGCGTTGAAGAGGCTAGTATACTGCCATCAATGCACTTATTATAGTGCATTTCAAAGAAACCATGAATACTACCATTTGATAATGTAATGTTTTCAACCTCATTTGTCTTTTGTTTATGTTGGGAATCTATTAATGTCACAAAGATCTAATAATACCGTAGTTCGAGCATCCTATGAAGAGATTCAATGCTCCTGCTTTAATCCTTGATAAGAATGAAAAGCAATGCTACTACTACAAATCAATGTGTTTGTAGGTGAACCATGGTGATTTGACATTGTTATACATGAGTTTATACTCTCCATATTTCCATGGCTACACGGATGAAGAAAATTTTCACTCTAAAGAAAGGGATAATAGGTATTTAATGTAGTCTACTTGTATGTACACATTTTTACATGTTTCAATATCTTGAATTTATATTAATATGTTTAATTTACAAGATGTAAAGGATTTGTAAACATCTCCATTCAATAAATAATATAAAATATTAATTAATATAGAGCAAGGAAATATTGTGTGTCCATAATTAAAAGTAATAAAATTAATAAAATTCAATTTTTGTTTTATATATATATATATATATATATAAGTTTAGTAGGACCTCCCATTCATTCATTTTCAAAGCAGGTTACGTCCATAAAAGACATTCCGTGGCCTCAACCTGCCCATTGGGAAACTAGGTCTATTGGCCATCTGAACACATTATAAGCCATCCAAAATCTGAGGTTCTTAAGTCTTTCATACTCAGCTTTATATGCCTGAATGTTTAGAAACTAGTTCACCCTTAACATGCTAACATAAGTACTACTAATCGACATATACATCATCAAAATTTAACAAAAAGGAAACTACTAAATACTAGTCATCTGATCCTGACTCCACACTGGAGGTGGGTCCTTTGTTGGAACCTAGTAATTCTGATTGAGGAAGGCACATAATGTGGTTCTCAATACGACCCAAATGGACATTCTGCTGTTGAATTTGAAATTGAACAAGTTGGAATTCCTTATGAATTTCCTGAAACCCAGGATTAGATTTAATGGAACCTGTTGCATTCATAATAACACTGGTTACTATGCTCTTCATCATCTAATAGAGATGGATTGTCTGCTTGTACTGAGTGAGCCTACCACAGGTGTGGCCTGGATCAGGGACCAATAAACGCCATTCCTCCATCTATATCTCCTACTCAACCCGTTGATTGAGGTCGACCTCCCAACCCAAAATCATCTGCTTCACCTGCTCAAGAGTACCTGTTGTATATGCGTGAGCCGCGACGCTAATATATTGAGCATCCGATTTTTGTTCGCTCCTCCTCGGTGATTGCGACGAGGATGCTCCTCGTCCACCCTGAGACCCATTCTTTCAACTTTGCCCATGACCCCCAGTGCCTGACATGCCTATGCTCGTGGATGGCCTAACCATTTCCATCAACTTCCGTTGTACTACAATATACTCATCTAGCTAAATTGTTGATCAAATAAAGACCCACATCTTGTAGACTGAGCGTTCTCTCAAGTTAGTAGAACTTGATACATTTATAGATAACAAGAGCATGAAGCAAAATAACATTAGACCTAATCCATGTGAAAGCATAGCAGGTCGGGACGACCAACCTCCATTGGCGCTTTCGTCCAATTACTAGCACCTTGTGCTCAGACATTGCATGAAATAGACATAAGCCAGAGAGGGTCTGTCTCCATTAGAGGGAAGAGCTAACTGCCGACTCTTCGAGCTACTTCCCATATAAAAATACATCAACACATTGTAAAACCTAGAATGATGACATGCAAAGTATATTAGAAAAACATTTTAACCAAATACATAAACAACCATTCCAACCAGGCGTGAAATCCTTCCCGCACATACAAGGAGCTGAAATTATACCATACATTCCCATTCAAAGTAGTAAGATACCATAAAAAACATATACCAGCTTAGGAACAACAATTTCAAGATAAAATTGAGCCACACAGACATGCTTGTCAGACGAAGAGACACTACCAAGTCACATAGTGACCCATTCGCAGGAGGGGGCAGAAACCTTATAGGAAATATTCACAATAAAATTTTGTCGCGGGAACGAATGAATGATAATAAACGAGACATACCCTGTTATTAACCCCATGAAGCTGATGCGGATGTCCTCCCACATACGAAGCCTCCTTACCAAGCTTGCCACTAGAAGGGAACCCAAATGCCTCCTCGCATCTCTCAGGACCACGCTATACCACAACGCAACTGCATGAAGTGAGGTACACGCATTCGCCACTTGGAGATTTATCGCTCGACGACAATTAACTCCCTCCTTAATCTCTCCCACACCTCGTACCATCGCATCAACTTGATCACACATACCCTGCATCTGCCGAGCCACCTTTCCACATTATCTCCCATCTAATCACTATTAACGAGAGCCCCAAGCAAGACGATGAATTGGCACACACCCCAATCGGGAAGTAATTTTGTTTTTATTAATAAAATTACGAGTAACTTTTTAGATAAAGAAAATCATAACATACATATCACATAAAAATATATAATATATAAGTAGTAGCTATGAGTTAAGATCCATTTTACATTATAAATTAAAATAATGATTTTGTAACCATATTTGAATTTAATTAATAAGCACATAATAACAATATTTTCAACCATAGATATGTACACCACTTTACCATAGATATTATTAACTTGTAAATAGACTTTGTTACAATACCATGGATCATCAGTACCACATACCCAAAAACCAATTTCTCATTTCACAATGGACTATTTATAAAATATTTTATTTGAATATAATTTTATAATTTTTTTTTAATTAATCTAAAGGAAAACAAATTATAATTACTTTTGAGATATATATTAAAACTCCATCACATTATTTTATTATTAATACTATAAATGTAAATAATATTACAACTTACTATTTATGTATTACCCCAATTTTATTAACTCTTTATAACTAACTGCTGCATTATGTCGTATTATTTTTATTTATTATTATTATTATTATTTTTTATATTATCATATGAAATTACTCTATTACTCGATTTTCACTGATTTTGTTAAACTTCTATTTATAACTATTATTAAAAATTAATTAATTTATTAATTAATTAATTATTATTAGTATATGGAACCCCCTCTGTCTTATTACATCCTATATATCCTGATATTTATGTATTTTTACATATTTAATAATTTTTATATTTAACTATTAATTACTCTAACTTTTTAGATACAAAATCTTTGATAACTAATTACTAATGTAAATTAATTTAGGTTTATTTTAATAGATATAAGTGGTTAAATAAGGGTTCATTCACTTTTAAGAATTTAACTAACCAAGTCAATTTTTTAAATATTGGTTATTCCCCTAATCCAGTCAGATCTAGCTGTTGTCATTATAGCCGTTCCCTGGTCTTTGAATACAGCCGTTGGAGTTTTGCTCTATTTATTTAATCATTCTAAGCCTGATCTGCTCATTCAACTTGTCGTGACAATGAACCACACTCGTTGGTTCGAAACCGTCGACAAATGAAATTTCTTGTGATTTACGCCGAACAAACTCTCTTATAATAAATAGTAGCTATAAATGTAGATCTATTTTATCATATAAATTCAAATAATAATTTCGTAACCATATTTAAATTTCATTAATAAACACATAAAAAATTAATACTTACAATATAACAAGATTTTTAACTGTGGATATTAACTCTCACTTTACCATAGATATTATAACTTGTAAATAGGTTTTGTTACAATATTTTGGGCCAATACCATGGCTCATTAATAGGACATGCCCAAAATTCATTTATCGATTCACGATTAAAATATTATATAATTTTTTGTTTAATTACACTTTTTCAGCCCGATATGAAAGAGATGTTGTAATGTATTATGTTATCTAAACATTTTTACTCGACAACTTACAAAAAAAAAAAAAAAAAAAAAAAAAATTGTCAACGATAAGTATTTAATTTAAAACATTTTAATTCAGTGAAATTACATAGAAAAATTAATTAAAATAAAATAAAATAAGATAAATATAATTTAAATATTTTATTACTATTTACTAATAATTACGGCCATTCTTAGATCCATCTTTTAACTCTGGATCTCTTCAACCTCTAAGAGAGATCAAATCTCTCAAGTGCAAACTTTTCCTTAAGTTTAAAGTGAATCTACAGTGATTCACAACAAAATTTCTATTCACTTATAAAAAAATTCCATAAAATATTTACATCACATAATTAAAATAAAAAACTAAAAGATAAAATAACATGTAACATAGAAAAAAAAAGTAAATATAATAATGAGATAAGTTGATATAAATTTATATTTACTTTATAAACTAGGAATGGCCAGATAACAAGGCTAGATTTACCCTTTCTGCAAAACTCTCACATAGATAAAATCCTTGGGAGGTCCTGCGTTGGCTTTCTTAAACATTCAATTGAGAACATATAGCTTTTTAAGTACAAGTTGAGTTGTTTTACTTAGAAGAGCATGGATCTTCCATTTGACCCTACACATAAATGGACTTTTTCACATAAAAAATAAGATATGCTAAAATCAAATCGTTAACAATAAAATAATGTTGTTATTATAGAATTAGCTTTTGAAACATAATGTTATTTGAATATTTATAGTTATTAATATTATAAAATTAACTTAAAAACAATTACATATATTTCTTTTCCTAAAAAGATATATAGATACATAAATCGAAAATACCTCTGATTTCACTTTCCCAATGCCTTCATCATGGCCCATTCATTTTGCATGAAGTTTCATTTCTTCCCCTTTTGTATGTCGAAGTGATTAAATGCAACACTTGTTGCCAAGTTGAACATGCCCAGATATTGCCATAAATGCAACACTTGTCTGCCCTAAAGTTGAAGAGGCCCAAATATTGCCATTTGTGTAGTTATTATAATGCATTTCAAAGTAACCATGAATACTACCAGGCTTGGAATTTCAAATATCTTTTGCCTATCAGATGAAAATTTGGAGACGGTTGTTTGTTTTTCATGCCTGTCAATTTACTTTTTTATTAAATTTATGACTGCCAATTTTTTTTGGTGTTACATATTAAAAAAAATGGAGTTGTCTATAATGCGACTTTTTGGAGATATCGGTGATGGAATCCGGGTGAAAAAATTGAGGTTAAATCTTAATTTGTTGCAGTTAAAATGGTTTTTTAACTGCATATTTGGATTCAGTACCCTGAAAAACCCATGGGACGCTTTGATTGTTCAGAAACTAGCCATCAAACTTGTGATTCCAATAAATTGCTGCCGGATTTTGATCGAAAAACCCACCAGAAAGACTTTCAAAAAGTAGCATGCAAAAAAAATTAACAAGAATTCTGTCAGTTTGACATTCTAGTAGTGAAGAAATCTTCCATCATGGCCACCAGAACACCAAATTTCTTCCTATTTGGCCGTTTGTGTCTCATGCTCATCGTTACAATCCCGAGCCTAGTGTTAAGTTGCAACAACTACATCCATCAATCTAAAGTCGCCTATCACGCTTACTCAGAGCTGCTCTGACAATGGTATTGCAGAATCGATTAGACTACAACCCTTTATTTATTTGAATTCCGATAATACCAGAGGAAATACCACGAAAAAACCACTACCATTTCACCAATTCATGAGCAATTAGAATTTTAATCCCCTCATTAGATTCCCTCCCTTCCATTTAAAGTCCCCCCTCATTATTTAATGTCACCCCTACGTTTTTCCCGGCTTTGTTTTTCAAATATTTATCCCAATCACATCTAAATTTTACCCCTTCCAGAAATTACAACTATCACTAAAGACAGGTGCGCCACATGCCAGAATGCAACTTAATACTCATGAGTCAAAATATGCAATTCATGGCAGATGCATTCGAGGAATTTTATAGGAAAAAACTAGTGTGCAACTATAAAAATTTAAATGAGAGTCATGAACGCGCATGTTGTCAAAGATAAAGCAAAATTGCGGTTTTCAGTTTACGTCAAAGATGAAGGGCATGGTTGAAAGTATCTGTTATGAAGAAATCAAACATGTGTATGTGGAAAGTACCAAATTATATTAAACGAGCCGGTGACTCAAATCTAGGCTTGCTCGCAAGTTCCAATCCAACACTTTCAATCCACCAAGGAGGACAGAGTCGCTTTCAATCCACCAAGGAGGACAGAGTCGCATGTCCAGAACTAAGATTACACTTAGATTTGTTGCAAGGCTGCCACGGTTCGGTTTTACACTAAGGTAATGAACATTAGATATAGCGAAATTCCAATACAAACCCATGGGCACCAACTTAGCATTCAACATATAATAGCAACGTTGAGTGCGATTTGTGAATCTAGATCTGGAATAGGTAAACTGTAAGATTTCCACATCGCATCATTGGAATAGGTAAACCATAAGATTGTAATTTCCACATCTCATCATATTAAAATTGCATATCACATTTTCATATCATTTATATAGGGCGAGCCGCTGATGATAGTTAGAGAGTTACTTCTATTAATGGTAAGTACTAAGGTAGTAGGCAATGGGATGCTGGAAAATTTAAATAGTTTTTAAGTTCAAACTGTGTTATGTACTGGTTTCTAAGTCCCGACTCTTACAAAATAGGGCATTATATATTTTTACGTTTTACCTCTGGAATTAGATGTTGTTTTAACAGGTTGGAGAGGTATATCACATGTTAAGTTTGATGTGGAACATGTTTCCCCTACCGTCAAATATGCTTTGAAATAAAAAATGCGTCTTGTGGGATGTCAAATTCCAAGCTTGAATACTACCATTTGATAATGTAATGATTTCAACCTCATATGTCTTTTGTTTCTTTAGGGAAGCAATTAATGTCACAAAGATCTAATAATACTGCATTACTAGCATCCTTTGAAGAGATTCATCCTTTGAAGAGATTCCATGTTTGTGCTTTAATTCTTGATAAGAATGAAAAGCAATGCTACTACTAGGAATCAATGTGTTTGTAAGTAAACCATGGTGATTTTACGTTGTTATACACGAGTTTATACTCTCCAATGAAAGGCAATGCTACTACTATGAATCAATGTGTTCGTAGGTGAAGTGTGGTGATTCTACGTTGTCATACATGAGTTTATACTCTCCATATTTCCATGGCTGCATTGATGAAGAAAATATTTAATTTAAAGAAAGGGATAATAGGTATTTAATGTAGTCTACACTTTAATCCTTGATAAGAATGAAAGGCAATTCTACTACTACTAAGCTCCTGCTTTAATCCTTGATAAGAATGAAAGGCAATTCTACTACTACTAATCAACGTGTTTGCAGGTGAATTGTGGTGATTTGAGGTTGTTATACATGAGTTTATACTTTCCATATTTCCATGGCTACATGGATGAAGAAAATATTTAATCTAAAGAAAGGGATAATAGGTATCTGAAGAGATTTATTGCTCCTTCTTTAATCCTTGATAAGAATGAAAGGCAATGCTACTACTACAAATCAACATGTTTGCAACTGTGGTGATTCTAGGTTGTTATACATGAGTTTATACTTTCCATATTTCCATTGGTGCATGGATGAAGAAAATCTTCACTCTAAAGAAAGGGACACTAGGTAATTAATGCAGTCTACTCGTATGTAAACATTTTTACATGTTTCAATATCTTGAATTTATATTAATATGTTCAATTTATAAGATGTGAAGGATTTGCAAATATTTACATCTCTATTCAATTAAATAATAATAAAATTTTGTTGAGATTTTCTGTTTTATGTAAAATAGGCAAAAATCTCAATAGATGACAACAATAGGAATTTGTTGCTAGATTAGCTTCAAGTTGTTGGGACGGAGTTAATGCATCCTAAATTTGAGTTGAGAGGATTTGATTAATTATGTAATCTCCTGTTTGATTAATAAAGATTGCCGATGCCTATGTTGATGCATCCTAAATTTGAGTTGAGAGGATTTGATTAATTATGTAATCTCCTGTTTGATTAATAAAGATTGCCGATGCCTATGTTGTGTGGACGTAGCCCAGATTGGTTGGGTGAACCGCGTTAAACCTTTGTGTCTCCTGTGCTTGATTTATTTGCTGAGTATTTGTTTGAATTTGCTGTGCATCTAAGCTCTAACCATTGATATCAGAGCGATGTTGGAGCGCTGGTGCCTGGTGCTGATTGCTGGCTGGCGTATGATTATTTGTGCGTGCTGGAGGTGTTGAGATTGCCTGCTGGAGGTGCGTGGTTGCTGTTGTATTACAGCGAAGACTGCTGTCGTATTACAGTGGAGTGCGTAATGCATTAACCTGCAACGTTGCCACCAGAAAACGATTCAACTGCTGCGTGGAGTGCTGGCAGCGTGCGTTTGGTTGCTGGTGCTGCGTGGCGCTGCTGGTGCGCTGAGTAAAACCTGCGTGGAGGTGTGATTGCGTTGCGTGGTGGAGCGTGTATTCAATTAGTGCTGGTGATGTTGCTGGTGCGTGGCATTCATCCAACAGAAGTGCGTGGTATTCCACTGGTGCGTGGTGCATGATTGGCTTTGCTGAGTATGTTTTAATCTATTGTGCGTTTGCTGAAACTATAATAGCAAAGAAGAGCGAATTCAGGCAATATGGGTGAGTTGTTAGCACCAATTTATACTATGATGGCCATTATTTAAGCATGACCAGGATATCACCCTACGCGCCTGTGATAGCCATGTAAGCATAGGCCAACTCAATTACTCAAAGCACCAAAGGTGGAGGCAAGATGTGTCCCCACTAATAAAAGGACGCGTTACGTAAAGTTTTTGTTTGGTTTTGAAACCTTTGTGGGTTGTTTGAATTTGAAATATTAAAAAAAGGCAAGTTGTCAACCATGGTTTTCTGTCTTTATTTTAAATTGCAGAGAGCCGTCATTTTAAAAAAAAAACACTGTATATGTATATTGTGTTGGGAGGAAGGAAAGAAGAAATGGGTGGGGTGTCAATTTTATAAATCGACGGGAACAGGGCTGTGATTCAATAAACTAAAACATGTATAGCGAGAACGAACGCAGGTCTGTGTCAATTTTGTAATACATTGACGGTGATTCTGTCATTGTTGATCCTGTCGAATAGTGGCTTTAGAAGTTGTAGTTGTGATCTGTCCGAAATTTTTATTATGATCTCTCTGCCATCTGTTAGTCGTAGTTGTGATCTGTCCGAAATTTTTATTATGATCTCTGCCATCTGTTACTAGCTCGCACTATTACCCCAATCCCAGATTTCAAACACAGGATATATGTGAAGTACAAAGGGCAATTATTTATTTATTTATTTATTTATTTTTTCGTAAAAGGCATATGCAGTTTTTTAATTGCTGGTATTTAACAGTTAGTTTTTGGAGATTATTGTTGGTTTTTGGTTGATACAAGATAGTGAAAACTCAAAGTGCCCGGTTTGAAATTGAGAAGTTTAATTGCAAAAATAACTTCGAGATCTGGAAGGTCAAGATGTATGATTTGCTTGTCCAACATGGTGTGGCAAAGGCATTGTTGGGCAAATCTAAACAGCTTTACAACATCAGAGATAATGAGTGGGCCGAGATGGATGAAAGAGCGATAAGTGCTATTCGACTGTGTCTAGCTGATGATGTCCTGTTTAATATCGTGTCGGAGGCAACAACTGCTGGTTTGTGGTAGCCCAGATTGGTTGGGTGAACCACGTTAAACCTCTGTGTCTCCTGTGCTTGATTTATTTGCTGAGTATTTGTTGGAATTTGCTGTGCATTTAAGCTCTAACAAATTTAAATGTAATATCGAGCAAAGAGATGTTGTAGTGTCCGTAAAAAATTAAAAGTAATAAAAATAATAAAATTCAATTTGTTATATTGTAATTTTGTTTTTATTAATAAAATTACGAGTAACTTTTTAGATATGTACAACACTTTACCATAGATATTATTAACTTGTAAATAAAATTGGTTACAATACCATGGATCGTCAATACTACATGCCCAAAAACCATTTCTCATTTCACAATGGACTATTTATAAAATATTTTATTCGAATTTAATTTTATAAGATATAAATATTAGCTATAAATCTAGATCCATTTTACTATATAAATTAAAATAATAATTTCAATATTTAAATTTCATTAATAAGGACATAAAAAATTAATACTTTCAATATAACAAGATTTTTAACCATGGAGATTCGCTTCCACTTTACCATAGATATTATTAACTTGTAAATAGGCTTTGTTACAATATTTTGGGCCAAAACCATGGCTCATCAATAGGACATGGCCATAAATAATTTATCGATTCATAATCAAAATATTTTATATTTTTTTGTTTAATTACATTTTTTCAGCCCAATATGGAAGAGATGTTGTAATTGTTAGAAGATTAGAAAGACATAAATATTTTCTTATACTTGATAATTACTTGTGATGTTCTTGATTTCTTATTAGGTTTCTTTATATCTTCTTTCTTTTAATTTATCAAGCAATTACTAAAGAAATAACATATAAATCAATGGACACCAGATATAGGCACACAGCCAGGGCAAAACCCCTCTTTAGGGGAAAACCTAGTCAATATTTCTTCCTTCAATAGTTTTCCTAAGATATTCCAAGACCCTAGACCTTGACACAAACTTTCCTTCGCACCAAGTCAGCCTTATTCTTCCTTTGCAGATGATCCTACTTGACCTAGCAGCAACAACAACAATAACAACACCTTCTTGGACCCATCAACTTCGATCTTTCTTTGGAGACTTCGATCTTCACTAAAATACTTCAATCTTCACTTAAAAACTTCAATCTTGGCTGAATACAGCTTCTTGAAGCATCAAAACCCAACAATAACAACTTCGACCTAAACTTGATCTAGTAGTAGCAACATGGAGCAACTGGCTATGACATCAACACGATAACTTTGATCTTTCAATATAGGACACGAGAGAGACAGATGCACCAAAGCTTTTTTTTTCCCTCCTTCCTTCACCTAAACCAAACTCACACTCTTTTTACCTTCTTCCTTGACTTCACACTTTTTCCTAGCTTCAAAGAGATATCAAACTTTCTTGAGTTGATGATCTCCAAATGGAATTCAGACTGCTTCATTTATAGCCTTTAGGTGAGGTATAATAACCCTCCTTGAGGTTGAACTGATCATCTTAAAGCCGACTTGGTGTGGAGGCAATATAATTCATTTTTGACTCGATACTTAAACCTTTTACATGATTCAAAAGCCCAGAAAGGGTCTCCTTAGAAGTAAAATGACTCTATTAACTTAGAATAAATCCTAGAAGTCCTCAATGGGGACTTTGACCTAAAAATAATGACCTAAGCATGAAACCCATGCTTTAATAAGTCACATTAATAGTAATAAAAATTCTTTATTCTTTTGACAAGTACATTACATGATGACTCAAATACATTAATGAAAACCGAACCTAGTTATGTTTTCCAACACTCCCTCTTAACTAGGGAGGTATTCATCATATACAAGTACAAGGAATATATCAACTATATGAACCATGAGGAATTTTAGGCACTGCAATGCCATGGACTATATTCCTGACCAGGGAAATCTATCCATTGGTCTTTCAACAGTTTAGGCACCGTAACGCCATGTACTAAATTCCTCACCAGGGCAATCTATCTAAGTGGGACTAAGATGGAATCAAGCTTTCAACCTCTCTAGGTACCATTAGGCTTACTTACTAACCATTAACCCAGGGATCCAGGTGTGCATCCGAGGTCAGAGCTCTATGACCAATAACACCCTCCAAACTTCAGGACCTAGACATCAACACAAAGTGCCGACTAGATGTCCTCCCAGACAATGCTTCACTCACAAAGCCTCAACACTCCTTGATACAACATATCACGGACAAAAAATCTCTCTTGATCAAAGTGATCAGTAACCAGCATGCAATCAAAACCTTCGAGATATTTACCTGTACAAACACAACCCCTATCAATAATATACTTTCACATATTTATAAGTAAACACAAACCTTCAGGATATTTTTGGTGTTGCTTCTCAACACGGTAAGATTATCAACCAAATCTTTGATAATCTTCACTTGCAGTAGCATATCCTTCAAAATTCATTCTCCAATCAAAACTATGCTCTCCCTCTCAATTAGGGAGATTTTCTCTATCCAGGATCCCTCTTAGTCTAAGGGAGATCTCTTCTATTTGGGCTTCCTCTTAACCCAAGGAAATTAGATTCTTCTTTTCAACATTAGAGAATCTGTCGTGGCTTTCATCCATCTCATTAGAGTTATCATTATTATCATCATTCACATCAAGTTTTCTTGTGACCATCTTCACCATCTTGAATATTATGCACCTGTACAACTTAGATGACAAGTACAACCAAATCTATAGAAGCATGAAGTTAGTCATATCAGAATCACAAACACATTTCAACTTATATATCAGATACCCACACAAAAGACACATATTTTTTAACATTTTTCTAGGGACTTTGTCATAAACCCTAGACTATTTCATCAAGGCTTATATAACAACTTTAATATAGAGTTTCAATGTTTCTCTCAAAGGTATGACATACCCGACTACAACATATTGCAAACCCTATAAACAATTCAAATATAGATCTACAAAGCAACTTTCAAAATTCATATGTTAGACTTCTCTCTAGGTTTTTATGTAAACCCTAGATTTCATATATGATCTCTAACAATCAAAATCCATCACAAATCAACAACATGGTAGCTTTTACTAGGGTTTGATGTACACCCTAGATTTCTCATTTTCACAATCTCAATAATCATTATATAAATTCATAGATTCTAGATTGTCACATACTAGAGATTTTAACTACTAGTAGGGTTTTGATGCAAAACTCTAGGTTTCCCAAACAATATCATCCTAGAATATTAAACTCAGGCAAGGGCTTATATTAAATCTTAAGACTTATGACCATCAATAATTAGGTCAACACATATATCTAGGAATTCATCATCATGCATAAACACATCATATGTCAAACAACATTAATACATTAGACATATACTGACTTAGACCAAGCTAGGGTTTCAACCAATGGACACATATACAAACCTAGGGCTTCATTCCTAGGATCTTACATTACATATCAAAGGTTTTTCTTATAGGCCCAACCAAACCCTAAAGATCTATGGTTTCATAACATAGAAAAAAAAACCCTACTATATAAAAACTTCAAAGGTTTGGGATTTTAGACAACATCATTTCAACCCTAACAAGTTAGAGTTTTTTTAGATCATATCAAAGTCCCAAACATTACATCATTAACAAAAACTTCCTATAACATTTCCCAGTAACCCTAAGCATTTTTAGGGTTTCAAATATTAACATTATCATACACTTAGGTTAGGGTTTTCTAGAGAATCTGTCTAGGGTTCTATAAAATCAATTAAGAATATGAGGAGGGTAGATTTATCGAGTGATGAATCACCCAAAATAGGGATCATTATGATTCAATGCAGCTAGACATAATGATGTTCGTAATAGATTATCAAATGAACAAACATTATTATAAAAAAATCAATGTTTTTTAGCTTAAGGCATACCTTTGTTCCTTGACAAACCTTGTCTTGGGAGGCCTTCTTCCATACTCCTAGAGGATATAGCAAATATTTTCCTAACCAAGACAGTAAAGGGAGAGTGGTAATTAGTATTTAATATAATAAAAACTTAAATAAGTACATGAAACTAGAAATTAAAAGGAAATGAGATACTTATATTTAGGAGATGTTGGGGACTCCATAGAAAGCTTGATGGATACCTATAAACTTATAAAAACAAAAGAAAATGTCTTTTCCAAAAAGATGTTAAAACCTATAAATTCTAAACATCAAAAATACAAAATGGAATATCTAAGACTAGAAGCAAAGGAATTAATCATGTAAGTCCCTTATATGAGATTCTTCAAGTTTGGTTTTCTTTAGATCTTCTTCTTCAGTAACATTGGATTGATCTCTTTCTCTCTTCTTGTTTATTGGATTGTAGAGACAGTCACTACTGTAGTGACCCTTGTTATGACATTGATAACATTCTACTTTGGACATGTCTATCTTCCTCTTCGGTCCTTTCGATTTCTTGAAGTTTCCTTTGTGATGAGCAGTGTAGGCATTTGATCTCCTCCAAGATTGGAAACTAATGAGATCCTTAATTCTTCTTGACTGCAAGCAGTCCATAGTTATTCAAAATTGGGAGCTTCCTTCCAACTGTTAAGTCCTGCAGCAAATGCACCCCAAGTAGGTGGCAATCCTAATATAACAATGATCACAAGTTCTTTCTCTGGAACAATTTCATCAATGGCCAAAATATCATCTTTGATTCTTGCTATCTTCACAAATAAGGAGACCACTGTGTCTTCTTTAGTCATCTTTGTGGTCCTTAGTTCATTCTCCAGGTTTGCTACTTGACAAATGTTCTTAATAGTGAATAACTTTGACAAGGCCTCCTACGTTTCTTGAGCATGGTTAAAGTTGGCTATGAATGGGACACGGTTGTCCTTTATGCCTTCTACCATTAGATTCATGGCCACTAATTCCAATTCTCTGAACTTCACTTTATTAGCATCATTGGAGTCTTTTGTAAGCTTCTTTACTTTTCCTTTTACCAAGTCTAGTACCTTGTTCTTTTCAAGAATAAGGTCAATCATTTTCTTCCAACACCTGTAGTTTGAGGCTCCTTCAAGTTTGTTCTCTCCCTTGATTATGTTAGAAATTTTCCTTGAATATAATATGCTTCTTCATTGGAATAATCCTTTTGAATGATCACTTGATCAAGTGCTTGAGGCTGTATTTTGCTTCTTTCTTCACCAAAGCTTTGATACCATGTTAGAAAATCAGAAAGGCATAAATATTTTCTTATACTTGAAAATTACTTGTGATGTTCTTGATTTCTTATTAGGCTTTATATCTTCTTTCTTTTAATTCATCAAGCAACTAACAAAGAAATAACACATAAATCAATGGACACCAGATATAGGCACACGACTAGGGAAAAACCCCTCTCTAGGGGAAACCCAGTTAGTAATTCTTCCTTCAATATTGTTCTTGAGATATTCCAAGACTCTATACCTTGACACAAACTTTCCTCCACACCAATTCAACCTTCTTCTTACTTTACAAATGATCCTACCTGACCTGGCAGTAGCAACAGTAGTAGAAACACCTTATTGGACCCAACAACTTCTACCTTGCATTGGAGACTTCAATATTCATTGAAAGACTTCGATCTTCACTTAAAAGCTTTGATCTTGGCCCAATACAACTTCCTAAAGTAACAACACCCAACAATAGCAACTTCAACCTAAACTTGATCTAGCAGCAACAACATGCAACAACTAGTTACAACATCAACAAGAGAAATTCGATCTTCGAATCTAGGGCACGAGAGAGAGAGAGATAGATGCACCAAAACTTCATTTTTCCTTCCTTCCTTCTCCTAGACCAAACTCACACTCTTTTTGCCTTCTTCCTTGACTTCACACTTTTTCCTAGCTTCAAAGAGATATCAAACTTTCTTGAGTTGATGATCTCCAAATGGAATTCAAATTGTTTCAATTATAACCTTTAGGTGAGGTTGAATAGCCCTCCTTGAGGCCGACTTGATAATATTAAGGCCAACTTGTTGTGGAGGTAACATAATTCATTTTTGACTCAATACTTAATGTTTTTACATGATTTAAAAGCCCAAGAGAGGTCTCTTTAAAAGCACAATGACTCTATTAACTTAGAATAAATCTTAGAATTCTTCAATGGGGACTTTGACTAATAAAACATGATGACCCAAGCATGAACTCAAGTGCTTTAGTAATTCCATCATAATAATAAATATTATATATTATTTTATTATTATTTTCTTTATTCTTTTGACAGACATTACTGAGACCCAAATGCATTAATGAACCAACCTAGTCACATTTCCCAATATGTACTGTTATGTATCTAAACATTTTGATTCGATAAGATTGCATAAAATAAAAAAAATTAAAATAAAATAAAATTTTCAACTATAAGTATTAGTTAAACATTTTATTAGTGAACTACATAAAAAATATTAAAATAAAATAATAAAATTTTTTATTATTATTTATTAAAATTACACCATTCTAATCCATCTTTTAACTCCGGAACTATCAAGCTCTAAGAGGGATCAAATCTCTCAAGTGCAAACTTTTCCTCAAGTTTTGCACTAGAGGATGTTTGCAGCTCGAGAGATTTGATCCCTCTGGATGCTTGATATATCGAGAGTTAAAATGGATCTACAATAGTTCACAATAAAAATTTTATTCACTTATAAAAAATTCCATAAAAAAATTTCATCACATAATTACATTAAAAACTAAAAGCTAAAATAACATGTAACAAAGAAAAATTAAGTAAATATAATAATGAGATAAGTTGATGTAAATTTATATTTACTCTACAAACTCAGGATTGTGAGATAGAAAGGTTATATTTACCCTTTTTGCAAGACGCTCACGTGGATAAAATCCTTGGGAGTTTTTGCATTGACTTTCTTAAACATTCAGTGGAGATGGATTTTTTAGTACGAGTTGAGTTGCTTTTCTTAGAAGAGCATGGACGTTTCATTTGACCCTACACATTTTTTTCCCGTGAAAAAAGGATGTAATTTTATTCATATGAAAAAAATTACATATGGAGTTGTCTATAATGCGACTTTTTGGAGATTCCGGTGACGGAATCCGACAGAAGAAATGAGGTTAAATCTTGATTTTTAGCAGTTAAAATGGTTTTTTAACTGCATATTTGGATTCAACGCCCTGGAAAACCCCTGGGAGCCATTGATTGTGCAAAAACTAACTATCAAACTTGGGATTCCAATGAATTGCTGTCGGATTTTGACCGGAAAAATCCGCCAGAAAAGCTTTCAAAAAGTCGCATTATAGACTACTGCATTACATATTGTAGATGCTAGAAGCATATGAAAAAAATCACATGTTGTAGATGCTAGAAGCATATGCAGATGGCTGTACATATAAATGATAAAATTACAATAAAAAGAAATAATAAAAATCAGCAGGCCTATGCTTTTCTGCCCTTCTTCTTCTCCACCCTCCTCCAACCTTCCAAGTCAGGGGAGGGTGTAATGGCCAACTAGTTTTCGAGTGTGTTCAATGGAAGTTCCCATTTGACCCTACACATAAATGGATGTTTTGACACATGAAAAATCACATATGTTAAAATAAAACTGTTAACAATAAAATAATGTTGTTATTATAGAATTAGCTTTTGAATAATAATGTTATTCAAATTTTCATAGTTATCAATATTATAGAAGTAAATTCATAAAAACAATAACATACAATTCTTTTCCTAAAAAGATATATAGATACAAAAATTGAAAATGCCTCTAATTTCACCTTCGTGATAGTGGCCCATTCATTTTTCATGAAGTTTCATTTCTTTCCCTTTTGTATGTTGAAGTGATTAAATGCAACACTTGCCTACCCTAAAGTTGAAGAGGCCCCAATATTGCAATTTGTGCAGTTATTATAGTGCATTCTGAAGCAACCATGAATACTACCATTTGATAATGTAATTGCCCAAAAGCCTCCCAGAAAAATTTTTCTAGAAAAAACCACCACAGATCTACTTGGTGGGAAGGAGCACAAAAAGAACACTACACTGTCATCAAAGAAGAATACTCTAGAGAAAACTCTGAATCACAAGAAATTGGGCAAGAAAGAAACAACTCTCAATACAAGTAGGGAGAAAGCCCTGCCCAACAAAAAAAAAAGTGAACTCGACAACCCCTCAAGCATCAACTGTTATGAGGATTCGAATACTGCACAAAATAAATCTTCATTTAACAACAAAGCAGATCTCTTAGACCAAACTTCTTCTCCGACTATCTTTAAAAGGACAAACACAATAGATCGCGAAGCTAAGACACCAATGTCCCAAGAACCATAAGAGATGAATGAGATGCAAGGTAAAGGAGGTTGGAAGACCGTAGAGAAAAAAAAGAAGGCTACAACACCAATCTCGCCAAGAAAGACAAGGAGCTTGACAATTAAAAACTAAGAAAATTATAGGTCCGATAGACCAATTTGGTGTCAGTGGATGGTAACCGTCATCATCATCATCATCATCATCAATGATTTCAACCTCATTTGTCTTTTGTTTATGTAGGGAATCTATTAATGTCACAAAGATCTAATAATACCGCAGTTCGAACATCCTTTGAAGAGATTCCATGCTTCTGCTTTAATCCTTGATAAGAATGAAAGACAATGCTACTACTATGAATCAATGTGTTTGTAGGTGAACCATGGTGATTTGACGTTGTTATACATGAGTTTATATTCTCCATATTTCCATGGTTGCATGGATGAACAAAATTTGCACTCCAAAGAAAGGGATAATAGGTATTTAATGCAATCTACTTGTATGTAAACATTTTTACATGTTTCAATATCTTTTTTTTTGTAAGCTAATAGGAACTTTCTTTTCATTATCATTCAAAAACAGAAAGGTTACATCCATATGCTGAATGGTTAGGTGGCCTCAACCTACCCAGAGGGAAACTAGGTCTGTTTGCCACCTAACAACATGATAAGCCATCCAAAAACAAAATAGAATAAGTCTATCCATCCATGCTAAAAAGTTTTGATTGTCCTTAAACTGCCTAACATCTAGATATATGTATACATACTGAGAGTATTGAAAATATAAAAACTAATGCATATACTACTAAGTAAAAGAGAGGTGGCACACTAGACTATTCATCATTTGTTGAGTCAACTGGAGCTGAATCCTTTGCACTTGACCCAAGAATTTTACATTGCGAAATGCATGGGATATGCCTCTCGATACAGGTAAGGTGGTCATTTTCCTGTTGTAACTGAAATTTGATTTGCTAAAAATATTTGCTATAGTCTAGGAAAGCCTGAGCAGTCGTGGTTGATCCTGAAGGGATGTATTCCAGGTCTTTAACCAGGAGACCCTTTAACAACCAATACAAATGAATAATCTACTTATACTGAGCAACCCCACCTCCATAATTCCCTGGATCAGGCACTAGGGTTTACCAATCATCTAAGTCAAGGTCCAGCTGTCCTGCTATCTCATTTAACTCTGCTTCCCATTTAGCGATGAGCTGATGAACTGGGGCCGATCTTGCGTGATACGCTATAGCTACTTCATCAATGAGCTTGGGGGTGGAATTGAGTCCATGATATTTACCAGTAGATGTGGTGGGAGTGTTGGAGGTTGTGGACGAATTGGCCTTCTTTTCATGCCCACAAGAGCCCCGAACGGTCCGACCTCTTCCAAAAGCAGTGTGGGCCATGATGCAACACTGGTGACATAGATAAAACAAACTAAAACCCACAAATTGATAACCAGAATGCCGACTCGAAATGAGCCACAACCCAAGAGTAGAGTGCTGCCGTGGGTCGCACCTAAGAGGACCTGTCAAGGTAATTGATGGTGAGAACCACAACCCATGAAATACCCAATGGTGGACTCAATTATAGGCCCATAGCCTTAAAAATAAGATGTCCTAATGCTCATAACCCTAAGTCCAACAATAATTATAATGACTAAGGGAAGAATTAACAGCCAAACTAGTGTTTTTCCTAGACTTGAGGGCCATAACTATAAAATTCCAAAGGAAAACCAGGGTTGAGGCGCTAGTGACAGAACTAGAAAGATCATAAGTGGCCCATCGGCCTAATCAAGAAAACACCCCTACGAGCCAACAAAACTCCATAAAGCACAAACACAGGAATATAGAAAACGAGACAACCTTCAAGCAATTCAAATATGACCATAGCAATTTCCAGAGAACACATTTCCCAAACCATTTTATACAATGCATATCCATTCTCCCATGAAACCCATAGTCAGGAAGAGTGTGTCATGATAGAGAAATAAGTTAGAAACTAAGCACATTCCTAATACTGATGACTTGAACCCACAGTTAATGAACCACTGCCCCACGAATTTTTGCCATATAATTCTGCTGTAGATTGTAGGGATGCTCGATTCGAAGCTTATTCCAATCCCATACAAAAACAAAAAACTTACCATATTGAACATAGGGGGAGTGACAATGGAGAGATGGAGATAAAGTGAATGAGTGGGGAGAGGAGGAATGAAGAGAGAGAGGGTGAGATGAGTGAGAGAGGTAGAGAAGGGTAAGAGAAGGAGAGGGAGACACAAAGATGGAGCGGTAAGAGAGAGAAGGAGAGAGGGAGTGAGATAGTGAGAGGATTGGAGGGAAGAGAGAGAGAGAGATTGGGGAAGAGAGAGAGAAAGGGAGAGAGAGGAAGGATGAGAGAGAGGACTTGCGAGAGAGGAGGAGTGTTGGGAACGGGATCCCCCAAGGACAGCTTTGGGGCTAAAAGCCCATGTTTTGGGTCAATTTTGTAATAAAATTGTAAAGTCTTCGCATTTTATGGTCACGGAGCGCGAAGGTGTCATGAGTCATAAAGGGTTGTCCACCCTTATTTTGTAAAGTGTAAAGTTGATTGTAAAGATCCACCCATGGTCCATGGACCATGGGATTGTATAAAAAGGAGCTAAGCAAGTAAGCTCTAAGTAGTTTTTGGAGAGGAAGACAAGTCTTGGAGTCTTGGCAGAGAAGTCTAAGTGTTTCGGGTCTTAGCGTAGGTAGAGGCTCTGCAACTAAGTGCGTAGAGGCGTAGGGTGGAAGTCCGCAGCTGAGTGCGCAGACCCCTGCAACTATGTGCGTAGGGCGGATAGAGTTTGTAATAATATGGAGATATCAATAAAGAGAAGTATTCTACAAATTCTGTCTTTATTTCCTGTTAATGCATATGGTTATAATGCATTTTGGGTTTAATTTACAATGTTTATGTGATGCGCAAATATATGTGATTATATTGGGTAAATGAACGCAAGTAAGAATATCATATTACGTGGCACTAACTGTGATTGTTTAGTAAGATAAGTAAAACACTTAAGATAACTTGGGAACCTGTACAATACGCTGTAACAGCTGTGAGAAAGTACCTGGATCACAGGTTAGGGCTGTGCAAAGGTCAATTGTACTCCTTCGCGGAGGTACTGAAGGGTGGAATAAAGGGCTAGATTGATAGAGACCTAGACCTCAGTGACCTACTCGAAGGCAGAAACTGAGGGTATAAACCGACATCACAACCATCTCAGGATGCGGAAACTTGGTTCCAGCATCCCCCCATACTGCTTTGGGTGAGACTTCAGTCCGCGCTCCGTGGGCTGATGCCGAAAGGGCCAGTAGTGTAGGGATTTGTTTGGCTAACTAACGCTGAACCTGGGTCAAGCCCCACGTAGCCAACAAATGGTTTTGTTGCTGGGACCGAAATCTGCATGAGAGATGTGTGCTGTCGTATCACTGGAATGCAACTAAGAAAGAAGTGGGAGACTGGTTGGATAGAAAGATCCACGAATTTGCGGCGCAGGAGAATAGAAATCCATGATTGACAAAGGAACAGTGGTTGGACAGGTACTTATATACAGAGATCCATGAGATCTTTTTCTGTTCCTTTCCAGTTGAGTTATACGAGTGGATCGCGAAGCTAGCGAATAACAAAGGAAGGTGGAGACTTGATGGTCCTATTGTCTAGACCTTTGAGTTAGTACAGAGACTGGAAGCCTCTGAGGATAAGATCGCCCATGTTGTTGATCATTGGCTTAATCGCATCATAAGAGGATTTGTGACTGAATTCGTGGTTGATACCTCAATTAGTTATAGCGAGGCAGAGCAATGTTTTTTCAAAGGTCCACAAGGTAAGTACTTGAAGTCTTTGAAGACCTGGATTAAGATGTTATTGTGCGAAAAATGGATTATGTAGCAACCTTGATGTTTGGAGCTACGCGAAGTGGAAAGACTTACAAAAATGAAGGAAGAAAGGGTCCTGAGTATAGCCCACTGATTTCACCTCCATTGGGTGACGAAGAGGGAGTAGCACAGGCTTCTTTGCAAAGTGCAATTCAGTTAATAAGACATGGATTCCGGCGATTGCCACCTCCACCCACACCACCATCACCCGCGACTTCACCCATACCACCACCACCTCCACCGCAGTTCAGCATGGCAAATTCAGTGAAGCTGTCTTTGTTTAAAGGCTTGGGAAATGTGGACCCGAACCAATTTTGGTTCGTCGTGAAAGCTGTATGTGAAGCTCAGAGTGTCACAGATGATCACATGAAGAAGGCAAAATTGGTTAGTGCTTTGCAAGATTGCACTCTAACCTGGTACATCAAGTACTCTAATGATAACCCAAACATTGGATTGGCAGACATCTAGAGCGTGCTAAATAAAGAATTCAATAGGCCCAAATCTGAGGCAAAGTCGATCGTGGGGTTAAAGGAAATCACGATGAAACGAGGCGAGACACCTTTGAAATTGGATCAGAGGTTGAAGTGTAAAATCCGTGAAGCTAATATGAACTTAGCGGATGGACGACACCGTGAGTGGTTCGTGGCTTTGCTCCTGCCTCACCTAAGGGTTGCACTGTCATAACAAAAGATTATGACTCAGGCATAGGCCTTGGAGATTGCAATGAGACTGCATGAAACACAAATCCATGCGAAGTTGCAAAATCCATGCAAAGATCTGAATCTGGGGGTTCAGAAAATCCATGCGAAGTTGCAAAATCTTTGCCTTGAAATGCAAAGTTTGAAGCCGGACAGAACAGTTCAACTGGAGGTGTGCAAAGAAATATGGTGCCTGAAATGTAAGGGTCAAGGGCATGACAAAGACCACTACCCGGTTTTTTCAAACTATATTGCAGGAGGGGGACCAATGCCTTTGAAGCCAGAGGCCCAATCAAGACTGAGCGCAGGGCTTGCGTTGTGGTGTGATATATGTCAGGTAGTAGGAAAACATACGACAAATAACTGTCATTTGCTACAGAAGTTTGTACAAATACCACAACAACTATTTTGCAACTTCTGTAGGTCAGTAGGGCATGATGAGCACAACTGCAGAAGTTATGAATTGATGATGGACAGAACTCCCACCAGGGTCCAAGAAGAAATGCGACCCCCTGACCAGAACGATGGGATGGTGCGAATAGGCTTTCAGGGGCACGGACGAGGCTGAGGTAGAGGAGGATCTGGCAGAGGTCAAGGACAGCTAATCTGCTACAATTGCAGAGGACTAAGACATTATGCTCGCGAATGCACTAACCCTATGCAACCGTTGTGCAAATATTATATTCAGTTTGATCACGAGACAAAAGAATGTCCTACGCAGATAGCAAGGATATGCGACAAAGGGGCGCTACCACCTCAACCGACTCAGAATCTGCAGATGATGAGGTCTGAGCCTTGCGAAGAGGATCTGAATGTGAATATAGTGCTCTGAAGTGGAATTGGAATAGGGGATGATAAAGGGAAACAACCCGAAGACAACACGTGGGTTGGCAAAGCTCTAGTGAAGGAGGTTGAATTTGATTTGGAGTGTTCACGTGAAACGTTCATGGAAGTAAAGAAGAGCTTCGCTGAGGCCTCTACTTCAGGGAGCAAGGATAAGCCTGATTAGGAAATGAACCCTTCTATGCTTATGGCCTTTCTAGAAACTTGCATGAAGCTGTTGTGCGATAGCAAGGCTGTGAAAGGATTACAGGAGCTTATAAATAGATGCGTCGAAAATGCTCCGAGAAAATCGTGCGTGGTACGAAAGATTGGTAAGCATAAAGCATAGACAGGACGAGAGATGAGACTGATTGCGCAAATAGGAGTATATGAAATGGATCATGTTATTTTGGATCTGGGGTCAGACGTGAATGTTCTACCAAAGCAGATTAGGGAGCGGATGGGAAGACCCGCACTGTAGTGGTCTCCGATTCAGTTAAGGATGGCAAATTAGCAGAAGATCATCCCCATGGGATGGCTACAAGGAGTGACTGTAGATATTGAAGGCGCAAGCGCGTTGGATGACTTTGAAGTAATAAAAATTGTGGATGACAACAACCCTTACCCTGCACTCCTTGGCATTGATTGGGCTACTGACATGAACGGGGTAATCAACCTAAAGAAGCGAAAGATGATATTTGAGAAGAAACCGCTCTATGTAATAGTACCCCTAGATCTTGCTGAAGGATTGTGCTATACTGAACTTGTCCGTGATTATGAGAGCGATGATGATTTGGACTGCATATATAAGATAACAACGCGAGACCAATATTAGGTGAATCCAACAATGGATGGACGAATTACATGGGATCGCGAAAGTTCCTGCACCTCAGACTTTGATGAATAATTAGAGCACTGGCAGAATCAGCTACATGAAGTAACCATGTTGAGCTATAACATGATGACCTAGTCACTGTGCCATGTATCGTTAGAGGTAAGAGATCTTCCCACTTACGATGGCCTGAATGATGTAGATGTATTTTTGGATGCATTTGAAAGGGAAGTACCAGAGAAGCAATGCTTCCACGCTTTGGATTGGGCACTGCGCGCAACACAGGGAAGATGGTAGGGTATGCACAAGGGTAGTTTTGATGATTGGCACAAGAGTAGGAGGATGATGAGAACACACTTTGGGAAGCCAAAGGTACGAATGACAGACAAGTAGGACATGAAGCACAATCCGCATGCACACTTGGCCAAATGGGCTAAGGTGTATGGAGCGAAGCCCCAACTTGAATGGGTGCACTTGCTATGTCATACTCTGGATGTCATCCTGATGAACTGGTACTTAGAAACAGAGCTCCTCCATGGAACAGGTGAATGGGATATTCTGCGCGAAGGATTCATAATGACGTTCAACTTTGAAGACGAGTTTGACTGTATTGACGGAGTGCTACAAGAAGTGAAAGCAACAATATTTAGGATATTGTAGGATCCTTTGGATCTGATTCAACCCGATTGGACTACTCAGCTGAGCCACGTGCTGGAATACTATAACGTGACTACTGAAGAAGGAGATGAGGATTCACAAAGATTAACATCCCTGAAATAGAGGGTCACTGCAAGGTTGAGGGACCACAGATTGAGAATCCTGATATAACCGCTCCACTGAAAACGAAACAGGTAAATATTGGTACGGACACGGAGCCCAAATTCGCGAAGATTGGAGATTACTGGAATGATACGATGGTGGATAAGGTCGCTAAATTGCTCTGTGAATACCAAGATTTGTTCCTTACCAAGTTTACGGAGCTAAAAGGGATAATAGAAGACCTAGGCGTTATGAAGATCATGTTAAAACCTGACGCGAAGCCGGTTAAGCAAAGACCTTACCGTCTCAATCCAAAGTATAAGGAGAAGGTCTGCTTAGAGCTAGACAAGATGCTCACGACAGGCATCATTAAGCCCATAGAAGAATCTGATTGGGTAAGCCCAATGGTGGTATAGGAAAAGAAGCAGAAAGATGAAATAAGGATATGCATAGATCTCAGGAAGTTGAATGATGTTTGCGTACATGATCCTTTCCCGACCCTATTTACTGATGAGGTATTGGATAATGTAGGTGGTCAGGAAGCGTACTCCTTCACTGATGGGTTCTCTGGGTACCACCAGATCAAAATCATGCCAGAGGATAGAAGAAAGATGACCTTCGCGACTAAGTGGGGATGTTTTCAATACACTGTAATGCCTTTCGGATTGAAGAATGCACTTGCGATTTTTTCGCGCGTAGTCATTCTTGCGTTCAAGGAATTTATTCATAAGTATCTGGAGGTGTACTTTGATGACTAGAAAAGTTGTTGAAAAAGGATGCCAGGTTCTATTGGAATGAGGACTGTAAGAAAAGCGTGGATGTATTGAAAGAGAAAATGGTCACCGTGCCAATTTTACTCTTCCCGAATTGGAAGAAGGAGTTTCATGTACATGTGGACATGTCATGTATCGCATTGGGAGCATTACTGACACAGGTTGGCAGAGGAGAATTGGACCATCTGTTGAGCCTCAAAATTACTCTTTCCCTAGCAACTCTTCTCATTCCTTTTCTTTGTTTTTCCATAAGAAAGATGCATTCTCATCACTAATAACTGGTATATATTGTCTTGAGGAGGACATTTAGTGATTTACATGTTATGGTTTCTATGTTTTGCTGTTTGAATAAAATTTTGTATATTAGCTACAGAACGCAGCCTATTCTGCAGCTACCTCCATGTTCTAACAGGTTCTAGGTGTCAGAAGGAGAAACTAGCCACATGGGCAGCTTTGAAATCATCATGACATGGACCCTATCCTATTCATTCAACCCAGGTCGACAAAGAGGATGGCATAAGACTACGGTCAATGGATAAGTCAAATACAAAGAGACCAAGGGTAACAAGACTCTGTTTCGTGGTTAATTAATGTGTTTCATATTGATAGAAAGCGTTATCCGGAGCAACTACCTGTACCTACAGATTCCAACAACCACATGTACAAACAAATCCAACAGCCACCATGTCTTGGATTTATTTCTCCAGCAGCTGAGGAATAAATTCCACGTATCTGTCTTCTATGGGTTTGGCTGTAGCATGCTTTTCTCCACAAACAATTATATGATTTTTCTTATAAATACCTGTGTAAGGGACCGAAGAAGTTAGTAATAATTTTAATGTGAATCGAAGTTCTAGACTCTGTAATTTTTGGGCGTTTTGTGTCCCTGTTTTAATATGAGAAGACCACATGTTTTTATGAACATATGAAGGAGTTTTCTTGGAGTTGATTGAGCAAGCGTAGCCTAATCAGTTGAAGAGGGCCCCTGCTCTGAAGAAGGTTTCATTTTATTTATTTTTACTCTTCTTTTTAAACTATAAATTCATTATTTTCTTTCTAAAACAATGGTTATAATCATTTTTCTTACTAATAGTGTTTATAATGCAATTTCCATCATTTTCTTACTAATAGTGTTTATAATGCAATTTCCATCATTTTCTTACTAACAGTGTTTATAATTTAGAGCAGTTTCCATTAGCTTGATTTCTTTTTGGTTCTTATCAGTAGTTTAGAAGATAGAACTAGTGTAATCTTGTTTCTTCAATTAAAAACTAACCTTGTTTCAAGATGACAGTAGGATTGAAGAATGATAAGGATACATTGTTGGATAGTTTACTTCATTCACTGTTTTTCTAGTTTAAATTCTCAATTAAACTGATTGGTGTCATTTACAATCTTTGCCATTTCATTTTTAGTTTAAAATACTAACTCATGGTGTTAATGAATGTTTATGGAAAACCCTTCAAGTTGATAATTCATCCTTAACTAAGTGGTTGAACATTTCATCTATGCAATGAGTTATTTCTGCATCTTTGTATTTACTTTCTCCTAGACTAATGAAGTACGTAATTACTTAAATGTCATCCCAAGGAGACTTTCTCCCAAATTTGAGAGGCAGAGTAACCAAGTATTTCATTTAGTTTTATTTCTGTAATTAGTTAGACATAAAAAATTTCACTTTCAGTTTTAATTCATGATTTGGAAATAATGGTAAAATAAGAATAGAAACTTTGTTTTCATTTCTTTCTTAGTTTTGTTTCCATATCTTTCTTAACTTTGTTTTCATTTCTTTCTTAGCTCTTTTTTCATTTTTAGATTTTGAGCAGTCTTTAAGAAAGTTAGATTTAATTTTGATAATTTACATTGTAAATCATTAGGAATTAAAAGACCAAAAACCCCCAAAAAACATAAAACATAAAAACAACGAAGTAAGAAGGGTTAGCTAGCACAAACAGTGCACTACACTTCATCAGTTTACGATACTCGAATTGATAATTTATGTAGAGAAATTTAGGACACTAAATTGATCAAATATTTTGGCACCGCTGTCGGGGAAGTGTAACTAGGTAGCCTTATCTCTTACATTAAAAAAAAAAATGATATGCACAGAGAAAGAGACTCTAGGGTTAGATTTATAGCTAGGGGCAGAAGTTCAATTCCTACAACACCACCTACTCCACCAAGAACAAGAAAAGATACACCTCCATCTTAAACGCATACTTGTAGCCAAAGAACTCTTGAAATTCCAGGGGCAGAAATCCAATAAAAAGAATCTCCTACTTCATTTACCAAGTCAATCCTAGAGGAGAAAAAATTTGAATCTCCAACAACAGGAATAGCCTTTTTCACCTCCACAGGAGAGCACATTTTAGTTTAAGAATTAAGAATACCTGGTGAGGAAGAAGAAGTTGAACCTCTCTCCCATATCCCATTAATAGAAGAACTAGAGGAGGAGAAAGTAACTTTGCAGGTTGAACCCTATACTTACTCTGAGGAAACTATAATGGAAGAAGAAGGAGAAGATGGGGAATTCAGGCTGTTTGGAGGGGGTAGAGGAAATAATGGAGGAGGTAGAGGAAATAATGGAGGAGGCAGAGGAAATAGGGAAATCGATAATTCTTTTGGATTCCCTATAGTGGATGAGGAAACAAATGCCACAATGAAAAATATCTCGCCTTCTGTCCTCCCAAAATTCCATGGGTTAAAAAGCGAGGATCCTGAAACATTCTTATTTGAGCTTGAAGTCTTGTGCAAAACCTATGACTATCTAGAAGACTCTCAAAAACTTAAGTTGTTCCCTTCAACACTAAAATGAGCTACTTTGAAATGGTTCATGGGGTTAGTCACTCAGTCCTTTAGAACATGGAATGACATGAAAAAAATGTTTTTGGATAGGTATTTGGATTATTGCATGTATACAATCACAAAGATAATGTGTTCAAAATGATGCAAAGAGAGGATGAAAACTGAGAGGAGTTGATTGAGAGATTCAACTATAATTTGAAAAGAGCAAAAATGGAGAATTTAGATGAAGATACCTTGAAAGCTCTTTTATTAAAAACCATTAAAGATGAGTGGATAGATATCCTTAACATGATGGGGAAGGGAGATATCTCTCAACTCCCATTAAATGATATAGGAGAATTATGTGTTCATCTCTCAAGAGGGAAATCTAAAACTGGGAAAGGTCCAAGAGATCCTTCTCTTGTTAGAGTAAACAAATCTGCAACTGGATCTCTAAGTAGGGTAGAAATTGGTAATATGCTTGATGAATTTAAAACTAACATTCTAGGGAGTCTTAGTGAGCAAATAGATACCCTTAAATTACAAAACAAGCAGAAAACCGAGGCTAATGCTTTAGCCATATTTTGTCCAAAATGCAGAAAAAAGCATGCTCTAAGAGAATGTCCTTTGGATGCAAAAGTTGTAGAAAATTGTATGATTTTCTCAGAAAGCCATGAGACCAAGGGTTGTCCTTCAATTCCAGGTCTTAAGGTTGTCTTTCAAGAGGAAATAGTCCCAAAATTTACAGAACCTCTTTGTTTTGTTGCTAGAAAACCTTGGCAGGGGCCACAAAATCAGGGATTTAACAATCAAATGTATCTTCAGCCTCCACCAAATTGGAATTCTTGGCAGCAACCTTGGCTTCAACCTCAATCTCAATCTCAACTGTGGGCACAAGGAGTGAAAAATCCTTATCGGATATTTTCTCAATATTATCAATATCCTCTATCATATTAGAATTATCCTCCCCCACACATTTGGCAACAAAGTCAGTAGCCACAACTTCAAAATTAGAACCCTCAACTTTCATTATCATTTCCACAACAATCTCCACAACAAAACCAAAATCCCCAACTTTTACTGTGATTTTAGCAGAAACCAAATCAGCTACCTACCCAACCATTACCAAACCCCAACAATAAAAATCCTCAGAATTCTTACATGGTAGAAGGACAACAATTTCCAACTTATATGGTTACTCCTCTAGATCTTAATGATGTTTAACTAAGATCTGGTAGGATATTCTTATTCAAGAACAAGATAATTCCGAGGAAGATTCTCTAAAGGTCAATAAAAGTTTTGAGGGAGCATCTTTCCAAAACCAAAACATTGAAAAAGAAAAACAAAAAGAATCAGTGAACACAACTCCTATTGAGAAACTAGCATCTACTTCTACACCTCCTTTTCCTGAAAGATTACAAATTGATAGAGGAGTAGAAAAACAGATTATGCTGCCTAATTATGATTTTCTAGATGAATTAAAGAATGTCTGTATCAAAATCCATTTGCTACAAGCCATTAAAGAAATTCCGATTCTAGACAAAACAAAAAAGGAGTTGAGTGTAAAGAAACCAGGAAGAAAAACAAAGGAAACAAAAAGAATTCACCTCGTAGGAAAAATAGCAGACATAATGATGGGAAAAATTTCCATACAAAAATATGTGGATCCAGGAAGTCCAATTGTGAAAACACATATCAATGGAGTTGAAATTCAAAATACATTGATTGACTTAGGGGTAGCAATAAACATCATGAGCAAACAAACTATGGAGCAGCTCAAGCTTCCTAATCTTCTTTACACACCTACCTTACTGCAACTAGCAGATAGATCAACAATCATACCAGATGGAGTGTTAGAAGATATTTCAGTATCCTTAGATTCTTGCGAATATCCTGTTGATTTCATGATCTTAACTCCCAAGAACAATCTAGGAGGACATCCACTCATATTAGGAAGACCTTGGTTAGCCACAACTGATGCTTTTATTAGCTGTAGATCTGGTGACATGTATATTTCTGATGGTACTTCAACAAAAAAATTTACTCTACATCCTCCAACAAAAGAAATCACATAAATAGATGACAAAGAATGGATTGATGATGAAGATGATATTCAACCTCTCTTTACTATTTCAGATATTAGTGAAGATAGTCAAATTTTAAATACATTAGAAAATTTTGAATCATCTTTAGAATATGACCATGAGAAATTTCAAGAAAAATCTAATGTTGAATATTTGTCATCTAGGCAGATGTTTCTCTATTCAATGGAAGAGTTTGGTAGCTCTACAATTGAAAATTTTCCAGGTAGGACATTGAACATAAACAAAAACTTGGAGAAACTACAACAAGAAGAGATAATCAAAACATTACAAAAACGTTCTGCTGCATTTGCATGGGAATACACCGACATGAAAGACATTAATACTAAGACTTGTATCCATCACATCTACATTGAGGAAAATTGTAGACCTATCAGACAACCTCAGAGAAGAATGAATCCAAATCTTAGAGAGATTGTGAAAGAAGAGCTCCAAAAATTATTGAATGTAAACTTCATTTACCCAATTTTAGAAAGCCAATGGGTTTCTCCTTTGGTAATTGTGCCTAAAAAGAATGGTAAATGGAGGATATGCATTGATTACCAAGAACTGAATAAAGCAACCCGTAAAGATCTTTTTCCTTTGCCTTTTATAGATCAAGTGTTAGATACATTAGCAGGTAAGAAGTATTTCTCATTCTTGGATGGTGTTAGTTAAATTCAGGTAGCACCTGAAGATCAGGATAAAACCACATTTACTTGTCCATGGGGAACTTATGCCTACCGAGTACTTCCTTTTGGGTTATGTAATGCACCTGCAACATTCCAAAGAATAGTACTAGGAATTTTTGTTGACCTAATACATGATTGTGTAGAGGTATATATGGATGATTTTACAGTCTATGGGAATACATTTGAAGAAGCTTTGGAAAATTTGGAAAAAGTTCTTAAAAGATGTAAAGAAGTAACCTTTCACTAAGCCATGAAAAAAGTTCTATGATGTTTGCAGAAGGTATTGTTTTAGGACATCACATTTCAAGAGATGGGATTAAAGTTGACAAATCTAAAGTTGAAGTCATCTCTAAATTATCAATTCCAAATTGCCAAAAGGATGTTAGAAGTTTTCTAGGATTTACACGATACTATAGAAGGTTTATAGAAAATTTCACTAAAATAGCATCCCGAGTCTTTAAATTGCTTACCAAAGATTGTGAATTCAATTGGAATTCTGATTGCCAATTGGAATTTGAAACCTTAAAAACAAAAATTTCTGAAGCACCCATTTTAAGAGGTTCGAATTGGAAACTCCCATTCCATACCTCAACAGATGCTTTAGATACAACTCTCGAGCTGTATTGGGACAAAAGGATTTGATTCCTTATGCCATTTACTATACAAGTAAGAATTTGACTTCCACTGAGTTACATTATACTGTTACTGAAAAGGAATTTTTAGCTGTTGTTCATGCAATTAACAAGTTCAGACACTATATAACAGGCTATGAAACCTTTGTTCATACAGATCACCCTGCAATTCGATATTTAATGAATAAACCTAGAACTGATGGCAGAGTTACAAGATGGCTATTGCTTTTGCAAGAATTCAGCATTATTGTGCTAGATAGACCTAGAAAACAAAACACAGTTGCTGATTTATTGTCTAGGATTCATAATATCAAAGAAGATTCTCCTGTTGAAGATAAGTTTCCCGATGAATATCTTTCTGCAGTAACTACTCAAACTCCTTGGTTTGCAGATATTGCTAACTATTTGGTCACAGGAAAGTTACCTTCAAATTTGTTTCCTAGAGAGAAGAAAAATTATTCAGGTAAGTGCAAGATATTCATGTATCACTAACGAATTGTATAAAACAGACCCATATCTTATGATCAGAAGGTGTGTAAGGGAATATGAAATGCTCGAGATTGTTAAGGCATGTCATGATGAGCCATGTGGTGGACACTTTGCTGACAAAAGGACAACCTATAAAATCTTTTCTTTAGGATATTATTGGCCATCCATCTTCAAAGATGCTAAAGAATATGTCAGGAGATGTGACAGCTGCCAAAGGCACAAAAACTTGATCCCTCAAATGAAATGCCATTACAAATTTAGGTACTCATCGAACCTTTTGAAAAGTGGGCCTTAGATTTTATTGGGCCAATTAATCCTCCATCTAAGTAGAAGAAGTATATATTGGTATGCACTGATTATGTCACTAAATGGGTAGAAGCCAAAGCATTACCTTTTGCTAATGAAAATCTGTAGTTAATTTTCTTTTTGTGGACATCTTCACTCATTTTGGTGTTCCAAGAGAAATTGTGATAGATCAAGGATCTCAATTTACATCTAACATGGTGGAAGGGCTTGTGGAAGAATACAAGATCAAACATAGGAAATCTACTCCCTATCATCCACAAGCAAATGGTCAAGTGGAATCTACAAATAAAGTGATTGAAGGAATCCTCACTAAGACTGTGCATCTACATAGAAGTGATTGGGCGGAAAGGCTTCCTGAAACCTTATGGGCCTATAGAACCACATGGAGGAACACAATGGGTCATACACCCTATGAACTTGTCTATGGGAAACAAGTCCTGTTCCCTATAGAGTTCCAAATTAGATCTTTCAAGATGGCAGTCCAACTGGGACTAGATTTATTAGAGGCACAAAAGCATATGCTGGAGTAATTAAATGAACTTGATGAAATTAGGCAAGAGGTAGTTCAAAGGACTAGTATAGTCCAACAATAGAGGGCTAAATGGCATGACAAATATATCAAGGACAAGAGGCTTCAAGTGGGAGATTGGGCGCTATTATTTGATTCAAAGTTTAAAGATTTTGAAGGGAAGTTTCAAACTCATTGGCTTGGGCCATATGAGATTGAAGAAGTCTTTAGTAATGGAGCAGTGAGGATAAGAACAATAGATGGAAGTAAAACTCCTCTTCTTGTGAATGGCCATAGATTAAAGATATATCAGAAACCAATTTCAAAAGAGGAGTTCATTAGGATTTTCCAAGACAATTATGAAATGAAGCTAGTGAAAAAGGATTCTTCTTCTCCACTAACTTAGTCTTTATTTTTCCTAAAAGAAAAAAAAAATTGTATAAGGTTGAAAACCAATCATTGATTGGCATATTTATACAGAAAATACATGGTGAAAATCAGAGGTTTTTGACAGCCTATATTTTCCATTTTCTTTCTATAATAAGTAGTGACAAAAAGCTACAGTCACTCTGCAATTTAGATTCTGTAAATTCATCATCTCATCTCACCTCACTCCGTTTTATTTTTGCAGTTTCACTTCTTCTCATTGTCATATTTCATCAATAAATTTTTCAATTTTTCCTTTTACAACTTTCATTTCATTTATCATCTTGTCTTACATCTCATTTCATTTCACTTACATAACCACTTCCATTTCATTCATGATCCATAAGCCATATTTCACTTTCTTTTTCACGTTCTGCAGCTGATTCTGTTTTGCAGCTAATCTGATTCTGCAACCACAATTTGTTTATCAGTTCAGGCACAAGTTAACAACTCATAATAAAATCATGTATGCAGGGAATTGAAAAAAATAAATTTTTGAAGACCAACCATGCTCAAGGTACCTGTGGATCAACATAAAAAAAATAAATTAGCAAGCAAAAGGTAAAGGTTCCAAAAGTAAATGCAAATATTTGTTTCAAAAAGTAATTTGAAAACATAAGTTTGTATAGTATGTATAATCACGTCTCCTTAATCGACCATCATTTGATTTGAATGCTACTATATCTCCGCCATATCTTCCATCTTTAATGACAAACAGTCTCAATGATTCTTTCATAACAAATCTCTACTTCAAACTCCATAACTTGTACTCAAACGGTCCTCCACAACTCCACTTGTTAACGGTCAAGATGACGATGTGACCTACCTATCTACGACTCTCTAAACCTTTATTGTCTATTTATTACACGCAAACCCTTAAGTTTGTCTCTCCTATAACATGTAGTCATTTCATATACACAGTCTTTCCATTTTCTATATCCACAGTCATTCCATTTTTCATATACACATAGTCTTTCCATTTTCATATATACGCAGTCATCCCATTTCCATACACACAGTCATTCCATTTCTGAGGTAGCACTCGTTTTGGAGACAGTAAGAGTAATTTTGAAGGTTAACCGAAAATAGGGCATATGGGGCTTATTATTAGGACAGAGCCCATAGGGGTAAAGTATATGGAGGGGTATCCACAACTTAAAGGGATGCTACAGAAGGCCGGATGGTTAAATTTTATTGAGAAATTTTACGGCTGCCACAAGGAAATTACCAAGTCTTTTGCAAGGTCATTTGATGGCACAAACATGGAGATATGAGATATTAAATTTGTAGACACAGAATCCTTCATAGTAGAAGCAACAGAGATGCCGAGACAAGGAGAAAGATGGTTTAAAAACAAGGAATTTCATGATGAATCTTGGAAAGTGATCCTTAGAAACCCAGGTATGGATGTTACAATATTTAGGAAGGGAATTCCTATTTCAGCACTCAAGAACAAATGGGGTAATATGCTGTTGATATGGCAAAAATTCATTACATATGAAGGAAGATTTGGGTTTATGTATGTTTACCATATACGCTTACTAATGAATTTTTTAGAAAATGGAACCATCAACCTTCCCTTCTTCCTTCTAAACAGTCTAATAAGGATGGATACAAATGTCCAAAAGAAAATTGAATCGATAGAAACAATTATGTATCATCATGGATTAGTGAAAATACTAGTTGAATTCCATTTGAAAAGTATAGGGGATACCCGAGAAGGTTTCTTGGTAAGAAATTTTTTCCAGGATGCTCCAAAGTCACTTGAGGAGAGTCATGTTAAGAAAAGTAGGAGGAGAAAGATCAACATTAACATTCAAAACAAATCTAGAACCTCCTCACAAAAGAATGATGCAAAGACAGCTTCCGAAACCAGAGAAGGAGCTCTAGATTTCGAGGTAAGGTAAGGAAGGTAACATCAAAAGGAGCCTAGTTCATAACCTTAGAGGAAGAAACCCCAGTTCAATCTCCTGACAGTATTCCACCTGAACACAGTCCACAAAACTCTCCTCCACAGAATTTTGAAGGCAGCCCAAGCAAAGCTTCTCCTGGCATAGATCCAGTACAACAACAAATCTATGACTACATAGTCATTAGAGAGAAAGGATACCTCAATGGATCCAAGATCCTCAACCAATCTAGAGTACCTTGTCAATCCACAAGAACCTCTAGCTCTCTCAAACAAGAAATCTTTGAGTTAGAGATTTTGAACAGGCATATTCAAAAAGAAAATGAAACCTTGAGGGAACAGAACAAACTGGATAAAGCCATTCACGACAACACAATGCTGCACCTAGGATTATGGTACAAGAAAAATAGGAAGTTGAAGAGGAAAAATAGGAATTTGAGCAGAACACTTATCAAACTCAAATACATACTTCTTATGAAGAAGCCCGGGATGGTAGTCAGTGCAAGGAGAAGTAAGAAAATGAAGTTGGATGTGTTGGTAGAAGTGTCAGAACAGATGCAATAAGAGAAAGAAGTTCACATTTTTGAAAATTGCATGGGGATATGCAATTATTTTGCAGTGGGGTTATGTTGAGCCTCAAAATTACTCTTTCCCTAACAACTCTTCTCATTCCTTTTCTTTGTTTTTCCATAAGAAAGATGCATTCTCATCACTAATAACTCATGTATACTGTCTTAAGGAGGACATTTAATGATCTACATGTTATGCTTTTTATGTTTTGTTGTTTGAATAAATTTTTGTATATTAGCTACAGAACACAACCTATTCTGCAGCTAATTGGCTGTTCCGCAGCTACCTCCATGCTCTAACAAGTTCCAAGTGTCAGAAGGAGAAACTAGCCACATGGGCAGCTTTGAGATCATCATGACATGGACCCTGTCCTATTCATTTAGCACAAGTCGACAGAGAGGATGGCATAAGAATACGGTCAGTGGATAAGTCAAACATAAAGAGACCGAGGGTAAAAAGACTTTGTTTCGTGTTTAATTAATGTGTTTCACAGTGATAGAAAGCGTTATCTAGAGAAACTACCTGTACTTACGGACTCCAACAACCACCTGTACAAATGAATCCAACAACCACCATGTCTTGGATTTATTTCTCCAACATCCGAGGAAGAAATTCCGCATATCTATCTTCTATGTGTTTGGCCGTAGCATGCTTTTCTCCACAAACAGTTATATGTTTTTTTCTTATAAATACCTGTGTAAGGGACCGAAGAAGTTAGCAATAATTTTAATGTGAAGTCGAAGTTCTAGATTCTGTAATTTTTGGGCGTTTTGTGTCCCTGTTTTAATATGAGAAGACTACATGTTTTTATGAACATCTGAAGGAGTTTTCTTGGAGTTGATTGAGTAAGCGCAACCTAATCAGTTGAAGAGGCCCCCTGCACTGAAGAAGGTTTCATTTTATTTATTTTTCTTCTTCTTCTTAAACTGTAAATTCATCATTTTATTTCTAAAATAGTGTTTATAATCATTTTTATTACTAACAGTGTTTATAATGCAATTTCCATCCTTTTCTTACTAACAGTGTTTATAATTTAGAGTAGTTTCCATTAGCTTGATTTCTTTTTAGTTCTTGTCAGTAGTTTAGAAGATAGAACTCAATAACGTAATCTTGTTTCTTCAATTAAAAACTAACCTTGTTTCAGGATGAGAGTAGGATTGAAGAATGATAAGGAAACACTGTTGGATAGTTTACTTCATTCACTGTTTTGCTAGTTTAAATTTTCAATGAAACTGATTAGTGTCATTTACTGTCTTTGCCATTTCATTTTTAGTTTAAAATACTAACTCATGGTGTTAATGAATATTTATGGAAAACCCTTCAAGTTGATAATTCATCCTTAACTAACTGGTTGAACATTTCATCTATGCAATGAGTTATTTCTGCATCTTTGTATTTACTTTCTCTTAGATTAATGAAATACATAATTACTTAAATGTCATCCCAAGGAGACTTTCTCCCAAAATTGAGAGGCAGAGTAACCAAGTATTTCATTTAGTTTTATTTCTGTAATTAGTTAGCTATCAATTGCAAATTTCACTTTCAGTTTTAATTCATGATTTGGAAATAATGGTAAAATAAGAATAGAAACTTTGTTTTCATTTCTTTCTTAGTTTTGTTTCCATATCTTTCTTAGCTTTGTTTTCATTTCTTTCTTATCTCTGTTTTCATTTTTAGATTTTGAGCAGTCTTTAAGAAAGTTAGATTTAGTTTTGATAATTTACATTGTAAATCATTAGGAATTAAAAGACCAAAAACCCCCAAAACAACATAAAACATAAAAACAACGAAGTAAGAAGGGTTATCTAGCACAAATAGTGCACTACACTTCATCAATTTACGATACCTGGATTGATAATTTATGTAGAGAAATTTAGGACACTAAATTGATCAAACACCATCCTATAGCATTCGCAAGCAGGAGGCTATCTAAGGCTGAGAAGAACTTTTCCACCACTGAGCGCGAAGGGTTAGCCATGGTATACGTGCTCCAGAAGTTTAGACACTATTTGTTGGGTGGAAATTTTAAGATGTATACGGATCATTCCGCATTGAAATACCTGGTCAATAAGCCTGTGTGGGGGGGGGGGGGGGGGGGGAAATCTGCAGGTGGTTTTTATTATTCTAGGAGTATGATTTTGAGGTTATTCTGAACCCTAGACGACTGAACGTGGGACCAGACCATCTATCGCGCATAGAAACAGGGGAAGAGCCCACTAATTTGGAGGAGGGATTACCTGAGGCGGAGCTATTTGCAGTGCACGTTGCACATGGTCACTTTGAAGACATCATACACTTCTTAACAATAGGAAATGCCTCAGAATGTTACACCGTCCAGCAGAAGGAGTTAGTGGTGCGTGCAATAAACTTTTCTGTCATTGCCAAGCATCTATACAAAATGGGGTATGATGAAGTATTACAATGATATGTACCGAAGTTTGAAAGGATCAGTATCCTCGCGAATGCTCATGGGGGTGCTATGGGAGGTAATTATGCAGGAAGAGCAACCACACAGAAGATTCTACGTGTAGGGTTGTGGTGGCCAACCCTCCATCAGGATTGAAAAGTTACTGCAAGGCATGTGATGTGTGTCAAAGTATGGGCAGGCCATCACGGAGGGATGAGCTACCTCTGAATCCATAGATGATGTTACAACCTTTTGAGAAATGGGTGATAGATTTTGTGGGACCCATTCAGCCCCAAGGGAATAAGATAGGAGCACAATACATTATCACTGTGGCTGAGTATTTGACTTGATGGGTGGAGGCATAGCTTGTGAAGGATTGGAAAGGTGCAACTATTGCGAAGTTCCTCTTTGAGTATGTATTAACATGATTTGGGTGCCCAAATATTTTGATGAGTGATCACGGTACGCACTTTCTAAATGAGATGATCAACGCGGTGACAGAGGAATTTCAGGCATATCACTAGAAGAGCATGCCTTATCATCCACAGGCTAACAGGATAGTGGAGGCATTCTAAGGTGATAGAGAATGTGTTGACCAAGGTTTGCAACACTCAACAAAGTGATTGGGACCTACACATACCCATAGTTATATCGGCCTATAGGACGACATGCAAAAAGTTGACTGGATAGACACCCTTTAGGCTTGTATATGGCGTTGAAGTAGTGATGCCCATGGAATACATTGTGCCTAGTCTATGCATAGTAGCACTCATGGGTATGATGGATCACGGAGCCCTGGAAGAGAGGCTCGCGCAGCTGGCTGAGCTTGAGTAAGAGAGATTTCTAGCTAGATTTCACCAAGAGGTCCAAAAGTAGCATGAAAAATCATGGCATGATCGACACATTAAGCTATGCACCTTTAAGGTAAATGACCTAGTTTTGTTATATGACAGGAAGTTTGATAAATTTCAAGGAAAATTCAGAATGCATTCGTTAGGGCCTTATGTCAGTAAGGAAATTACTGGCGACAGAGCTATTCAGTTGGTTAAATTGAATGGAGATCCCTTCCAGGAAAGGTGAATGGCAGCTGATTGAAGCCATACACTGGTGGTCTGGCCATGTGACTATATGAGGGTAGCACAGTCTTAGTGCTCTAGGCAGTTGAAAGAAGGCATGGGACTATAAACTACATTGCCCAGGTTGGGGAACTGCGCGATTGGAGGATTGAGCGAAGCAAGGAAGTGTCACAGGGTTCACGACAGTGCAAAGGGAGCTGCGCTACTCAAGGAGAAATCACACATGTCAGCCAGAAAGTGACCGTTAAAGTCACTGTTCATGATTTGATGGTAGAAATACGGCCAAATGGAGTGGGCAACCGAAATTTAAGACGAACTTTATGGGTAAGACCCTTGGAAATCTGCCTCCAATCTGGCATTAATGAACTGAATGTTGGGGGAACGGTTGGATTTGAATTCAAAATGCCCTATAAATTACAGGTGGTTGCCTAGCAAAAAACATTTGGCATTTTGAGAATTGAGTTGTTGAGTTCTTAGGCGCACATGAACTGAGAATTCTTCGAAGCTCTGCTAGTGAGTTCGACATTTGAGTAATTACTAGAGGCGACATGGGAACTGTTGAATAACGTCATGTTGATAACTGCAGAAGTTATGGACATTGAAGTAGTGACAACCGAGGGCGCTGAGCTGGAGGTTGTTGGGGAGGCAGAGGGAGCTATCCCAAAAGTTGCAAAATTATTAGTTGAAGTTCCCAAATTACCACAGACACCTAAACCGAAGCTGATCCCAACCAAGGAGAGTGCGGAGGATAAAATGGGAAAGCAACCTGTAATACTGGTGTGTGCATCACTGAGAAGAAACCCACCAAACTACAAGCCCACCGCATAGGAAAAGTGCAAAGCCATCAACTTGGAGCTAGAGGAGGAAGAAATTGAAGACATCCCGATGGATGATGAGGACTTGGGGATAGATGTGGAGGAAGTTGAAGTCCAGGGTGCTGACCCTATCACTCGGTTGCCTGAGTACATCCCTCTGCACAAGGGCAAGACCAAGGTGCCAAAGGGCATTAACGAGAGCAAAGTCCCCTTGCAAACCCCTCTGCTGCCGAATGAGATTGTCTTTGAAGGACTGCGCTTGGGGCGACTTCCTTTGTTAAAGACAAAAGATTGGGATTTAATTGACCATGAGAAGTCCCCACACTTGGTGACCAAGTAGCTAATGCGCCGCATTATTGACACAACCACCAGGATGACCACATTGGAACCGTGGAAGTGGCTCAGGGGAGTAGACAAGGCAGGTCTGCTCAACCTGCTATAGGTGCCGCACTACAACCGCACCCCGATTATAGTGTTGGTCATCAAGGAGCTGCTATGCTTGGTGCATGATGGGTGTCTGTGCCTGGAGGAGCCAATACCCATCACCGATAGATTGATCCATAGGATCATGCGGCTGCCCTACACAGGGGAAAATCCAGCCATGATCTTTGGCAAAAAAGGTGGCAAGCAGGCCCTCGAGGAGGCCATGAAGGAGAAATTTAAGCTTGTGAAGAAATCGTGCAGCTATGCCATCTCAAGTATTAGTGACCCTATAGTCAACGTGGCCATGCAAATCTTGGTAGGAAAGGTTATGAGGAAGTGTCGCGTAGATGAAGTGCTGACACCAGTCGTTGCTCTTGTAGCCCAATGCGCCAAAGGAGTCTAGTTCAATTGAGCGCACTATCGCTGTGGTGAGTTCCTTGCAAACCGTTGCGAGGCATAGGAACTCAGCAAAACCTTCCACTATGCTCGGATTTTGCTGTCTATTGTGATGGTAGCATGGGAGCTGCCAGAAGACAGTCAATTCACCTCGGTCATGCCAGACCTGCCAGAAGCAACGAAGTATGCTTCACTGTGGGCGACGAAGGATGTGCAACGCATCAAAGATAGCAAGATATTCTAGATCTTGATGGAGATGAACATCCGCATGGCCATCAATCGCAAGCCGCAGTTGTCGCCTACTGTGTTTGCCAACCTGCAGGGTTATGCGAAACTCAAGGAAGACTTTCACCATGTGTCGATCAGGGCATGGAAGGACCCTGTGTAGACATGGTATGACTTGCCTTAATTGGAAACAGACGACACAATTGATGCAATGCTTGATCATTGGCCGGCAGAGTGGCGCACTACATCAGACTTGGCGGTGGGGGCGAGCAAGTCTGCCGTGCAGCGCAAAAAGGAGGAGGCCAAGCTCAAGATGGCGCAGATGGATGAGAAGAGGAAGAATGAGGCCGTTGACAAGGCCTAGATGGAGCGTGATATTGCCCAGCAGACAGAAAAGCAGACAGGTAGAACAGAGCCGGGCTTTGACAAAGGCGCGAGGTTGCCTTTGCTTGACACAGAGGAAGAAATGGACGAGTAAGGAGAGCAGCACGCCGCGGACCCACAAGTGACGTCGGCCCGCATTAAGTGTCCAAGGGAACAAGAGAAAGGATGGTCGAGGAAGAAATCCAAGGCCACTAAGACATCGCTGGACCCAATGACCCTCACAAAGGGTGATTTACATGACATTGGAGACATGGTGCAAGATGTCACCGCCGAGGCACTACAATAGTTTGAACAACAACATCAACTACTATTGGGAGCGATCCAGACAGGTCTGCAGGAGCTACATACCTGCACATCACAGGTTGGAATGGTGTCCACCAGCGTTGTTATCGGCAATTCAGAAGCTACAGAGATGCTATGCATGAAGGTCTCCAGCGTGATAGTGTTGCCAGATGGAGCACTGAACATGGAGAATGAAGTTGACAGGTCCGATGTTAGCACCATCAAGGGAGTGGGGTTGAACTTGGTAGTTCTCCCTAGCGAGGCACTCCACCTATTGCAGGATGGATTGATTGCGGAGCTGAGGGCCTGCGAACACTGTGCTTTATAGGTAATCAGCGAGCAGAGGATTAACAATGAGTAGATGGCCCTACAACGAGACTCTATCATCGCCTCTGT
This sequence comes from Pinus taeda, assembly GCA_000404065.3. Lineage (NCBI taxonomy): Eukaryota > Viridiplantae > Streptophyta > Pinopsida > Pinales > Pinaceae > Pinus > Pinus taeda. The sequence continues at coordinate 158,054 of APFE030539607.1, read as the reverse complement.
GACCGAGGTAACCGACAAAAACAAGCGTATAATTCAGGTTATGGAGGAGGCATGCCAAATGGTCCCAGATTTGGCCATTCCTGAGGAAGAACCAATCGAGGTGTGTGTCCGCAAGCTTGCTACAGGGGTGCACGACGTTTGTACAGAGATGGCTAGGATTCAGCTGGAGCTGAACCTACAAATTATAGAATTACAGTTGAAGACCCAACCTTCAACTCTGCCAGAAGTAAAGGATCAGCGTGAAACCATTGTCACAGAGGCGATAACGGTAGCCGACAGTGCAGTAGCAGATTGCACACAACTTTTCGAACAGTCATTCGAGGTCTTGACGAGCCTACAGGAGGACCCTAATGTACATCGGGTGGAGACAGAAGTGTGAGAGTTGGAACAATGCTATGATGAAGTAAAAGGTACAGCGCGAACCATCGCGCTCACACATAGACTCACAAAGCTGTAGGACGCCAAGTAGTTGAAAGAACAGGTAGATGCAACACAACACAAGGAGGCAATGCTGAAGGTGCACTTGAAGCCCTGGTTGGACGTGGCTTATGTGGTCATGACTTATATTGAAGGAAAGCTTGTGAATCTGCAAGAAACTCAGCAAAAGCTTCAAGCCGATAGTTCAAGAGCAATGACCGAGCAGATGGTTGAAGAAGGGAAGCAGGCGACCGCACAGTGCACTGCCGAAGTTGCGGTCATATAGGTCGAGCTGGGAGGTCTTCACGCTAAGATCTCCGCACCTACAGAGTGAATGAAGGAGGAGTCACCATGTTTGTGTTGGGGGCCTGTTGGAAATGGGATCCCCCAAGGACAATTTTGGGGCTAAAAGCCCATGTTTTGGGTTAATTTTGTAATAAAATTGTAAAGTATCCCCATTTTTTGGTCGCCGAGTGTGAAGATGTCATGAGTCATAAAGGGCTGTCCTTCCTTATTTTTTAAAGTGTAAAGTCGGTTGTAAAGATCCACCCATGGTCCGCAAACCATGGGATTGTATAAAAAGGAGCTAAGTAAGTAAGCTCTAAGTAGTTTTTGGAGAGGAAGATAAGTCTTGGAGTCTTGGTAGAGAAGTCTAAGTGTTTCGAGTCTTAGCATAGGTAGAGGCTTTGTAGCTGAGTGCATAGAGGCCTAAGGTGGAAGTCCACAACTGAGTGCGCAAGGCGGATAGAGTCTGTAATAATCTGAAGATATCAAGAAAGAGAAGTATTCTACAAATTATGTGTCTTTATTTCCTGTTAATGCATATGGTTATATTGAGTTTTGGGTTTAATTTATAATGTTTATGTGATGCGCAAATATATGTGATTATATTAGGTAAATGAATGCAAGTAAGAATATCAGATTACACGGTGCTAACTGTGATTGTTTAGTAAGATAAATAAAACACTTAAGATAACTTGGGAACCTATACAATATGCTGTCATAGCAACGCGGAATTACCTGGACCGTAGGTAGGGCGCGCGAAGGTCAATCGTACTCCTTCGCGGAGGTACTGAAGGGCAGAGTAAAGGTCTAGATTGACAGAGTCTTAGAACTTAGTGACCCATGCAAAAGTAGGAACAAAGGGTATAAACTGACATCACGACATCTCAGGGTGCGTAAACTTGGTTCCAACAACCCCCCATACTGCTTCGGGTGAGACTTCGGTCCGCGCTCCGTGGGCTAATGCTGAAAGGGCCACTAGTGTAGGGATTTATTTAGCTAATTAACACTGAACTCGGGTCAGGCCCCACACAACCAACAAGGAGAGAGGTAGGGATAGAGAGATGGAGTTGGAGGGGGAGAGAGGTAGGGATAGAGAGATGGAGTTGAAGGGGAAGAGAGGTAGGGAAGAAGAAATACATAGAGAGTGAGAATTGGAGAGAGAGAGGGAGTGACAAGGGAGAGTTGTAGAGAGAGAGTGTATGTTTAGGTGTGAGATAAAGAGACAAAGGAGAGATAGAGAGAAGGGGGGAGTGAAGGAGAGAGAATGAGAGGGGGAGGGATATAGTAACATGGTTAGAGAGAGAGAGAGAGAGAGAGAGAGAGATGAGGGACGAGAGAGAGAGAGAGAGAGATGTGGGAATAAAGAGGAATGTAGGAGAGACAGGGAGAGAGAGGAAGAGGGAGAGACAAGACTTGAGAGAGAGGATGTGAGTGATGGGGGAAGACAAAGAATTGGAGGGCAAAGAGAGAGAGAGAGAGAGAGAGAGAGTGATGGGGGAAGAGAGAGGGAGGTAGGATAAAAAGGGAGAGAGAGGAAGTACGAGAGAGTGGAATTGAGAGAGAGGAGAGAGGGAGGGAGAGAGGAGGAGAGAGGGAGGGATAGGGAGATGGAGTTGGAGGGGGAGGGAAGAAGAAATACATAGATATTGATAAGTGAAGAGAGAGAGGAAGTGACAAGGGAGAGACATAGAGAGTGTGTGTATGTTTTGGTGTGATATAAAGAGACAAAGGAGGAGAGGTAGAGAGAACCAGGGAGAGAAAGAGAGAGGAGAGAGGGAGGGATATAGTAATAGATTTGGAGAGAGAGAGAAAGAGAGAGGAAGGAAGACATAGAGGATGTGAGAGAGTGGAGAGAGGGAGGGAAAGAGAGATGGAGTTGGAGGGTGAGAGAGAGGGAGGTAAGAAGAATGAAATAGAGAGAGAAACATGGAGAGAGAGAGAGAGGGAGTGATAAGGAAGATAGAGAGAGAGGGATAGAGGACAACAAGAAGGAAGAGAGATAGAAGCGGGAGAGAGAGAGAGAGAGAGGAGGAGGAGGAAGGAGGGATAGATAGATATATTGGAAAAAGAGAGTGTATGTTTTGGGGATGATATAGAGAGACAAAGGGAGATAGAGATATAGATGGAAAGTTAAGAGAGAGAAGAAGAGAGAGATGGAGAGAGGGAGGAAGGGATAGAGAGATTGATATATATGGAGTGAGAGAGCGTGTGTGTTTGAGGGGTTGAGATAGAGAGACAAAGAAGGAGAGATGGAGGGAGATATAGATATATATGAAGGGGGGAGAGAGGGAAGAATATTTCTTGCACTAGATGTATTGATTTCAGCGTAGATGGTGATTTCTAATCCTATTTGCTTGCTTCAACTAGATGCATTGATTTTAGTGTAGATGTTGATTTATAATGATATTTGATCTTTCTTGTACTAGATGCATTGATTTCAATGTAGATGATTTCTAATCCTATTTAATTGCTTGCACTAAATGCAACATTGATTTCCGTGTAGATGGTGATTTTTTTACTTATTTGATTGCTTGCATTAGATGCATTTATTTCAATGTAGATGTTGATTTCTAATAATATTTGATTGCTTGCACTCAACGAATTGATTTAAATGTAGATAATTTCTAATCCTATTTGATTGCTTGAAATAAATGCACTGATTTATGTGTAGATGGTGATTTCTAATCCTATTTGATTGCTTGCACTAGATGCATTGATTTAAGTATAGACGATGATTTCTAATCCTAACAATGTAAACTTTGAAACGAGAACTATAAACTCAAGATGAGAACTTTGGCAAAAAAAACCCTGGAAAAACATGAAAAACATTGTTAAAAACGAAAAGTGTGTATACTAGAACGATGGTTTTTTTTTTTTAGGGTCAATTTTGAACATGTTTTAAAAATGGCAGTGAAAATGATTTTTTAATGCGAAAATTGTGCAAAAAACACCCTGAAAATGAGAAGTGTTGATATTGGAATGATGCCTTTTTTTAGGGTCAACTTTCAACATTTTTAAAAAATGTCAGTAAAACTAAATTTTTATGAGCAAAAATAAAACAACCTCAAAACGAAAAGTGTTGATGCTGGAATAACACTTCTTTTTTCTAGGGTAAATTTACAACATTTTGAAATAATGGTGTAAAAGATTTTATCATGACTTCGAAAAACATTAAAATTTCAAAAGAATAATGAAAACATAAATATAAAAACGAAAAATTAAAATATAACAATAACAAACGTAAATATATATATCTATATATGTATATTTTTTCCTGAGTAATGTCTATTCTATTTATAATAAGAAGAGAAAAGATATTTACAGAGAGGGGTTAACCTCTGAGAGAGTCATGTAGCTCTCTCTGTCAAGAAAACATTTCAGAACTAACATTGTCTTCTGCTCTCACAACCATGTGTCTAGCTTGTGAAGCTGGAGCAGGAATCCAAAAAACTACTACGAGATTGCATAGATATACCATACTAAAAACTAGACAGTTAACCAGACAGTCCAAAATTTTTAGCCTAGGCTGTTCACTAGATAATGCCACGCAGGGCTTTTTAATATGCATTCAAAAAGAACAAGCATAAATACCAAAAAATAGGGCCTGCCTGAGAGCTCCACACGCTGAATAGTCTTCGCCCTGGTTCATCATCATCTTGATCCTTCTCCTCGTCCGAAACACGTTCCCACGTAACCATCAGACCATCCTGAACATCCGTAGGCTTGACACTTGGGGGAAGCCTGAGCTGCAACAGATTAGGATAGGTATTATCCGGCCATTTCTTCACCTTGTCGGACTGAACCATGCCTTGCTGAGAGCTCTCAGTTCCGTGAGCTTTCACTTCCATCCTCTCAGTCATTTGGCTGATGCTGTGATCCTCCAACTGGCTTTGGATTTCATTGACCCTTGGAGAGGTGGGTTGATCCGTATAGGCAGACTGAGAACTGATGGTGTCCTCCTCTTTCGACCAGTTGCCCAGAGGGGTGGGGGAGTGTTCCTCCTCTGAATTCTCAGAGCTGCCATGCTCTTCTTCTTCTTCGGAAAATATAACCGTTACCAGGGCCGTGACTGTTGGCTTGTGTAGCTTGCTCTTGAAGCTAAATTTAGCTGTCTGAACTGAATTGTGGAGCGAGGAGTCAGACTCTTCAGAGTCCTGGGGGGAAGGATAAGCCACCGCAAGCGGAGAAATTCGTCGTGGAGGCGACCTGCCTCTGCCTCCCGTCCCTCCTCTGTAACCCGCGTTTTGGCCCCTTCTTGGAGTAGCTCTGAGTCTGGGCGCCATTTTCAGAGTGCGCGACGTGCTGGTCCGATTCTCCAACAGCGAGAGAAGTCTAGAACGTTGAGAATTGGCAATGCCGACCTCTATACAGAGCCTACCCCCTACCAAATTCCGCCCCAAATCGTGCACCTTTAATTCAATTGTAAGCCCTTTCCGCTTCCAGGCCTCTGCCACTGATGGAAATGTAATTCTAGAGATAGAACTGGAATGTGTTTCACTGACCTTCAACCTACAGGTAATAGACCATGGAGGCTTCTCCTGAGGACGATTAGGCTGCTCATGCCAAGCGAACCAGGACTCGCCTCTGTTGGCTAGCTTAGACAAATGCCCAGCATCAGCTGCACCTTCCGCTATCACTCGGCTCTCCTCTGCATGGTCTGAATGCTCGCGAACATTCTCCATAATTCCCTGGTTTAATCCTCGTTCCTCCTCCATCTGCGTACCTGTTGCCTGCTCTTGCATTAATGCTCCTTCAATGCCCGTCACCTCGGCGCTGTTCTCAACTCTTCTTGCAAACCTTGCCACCTGCCCCCAGCTGCCCGCGCGTGGCTTCATGACACGGCTATTAATGGGCATTGAAAACACCCGCATCCGGGTTAAATAAAAATATATATGTAAAACAAAACATAAATAAAAAATAATAAAATAAATCAAATATACGAAAAAGACATACGAAAAGCAAACAAAAAAAATAAAAATCATAATAATAATTAACAAAAGAACAAGAGATTGTGTTTAGTGTGATGTTGCCCGAAGTATTTCTAAATAATTACTATAAAAGGTAAGAATTAAAAAAAATAAAAAAATATAAACGAATTAAATTATAGAAACAATATTTAAAATAAATTACATCTTTTATACTCGTAAAACATAAAAATTTTGGGAAAAACAAAATTTAAAAAAACTATAAAATAAGAAAGAAAAAGAGAAAATTTTTAAAGACATATACAAAAAGTACAAAAACAATTAGATTAAAAAACATAGAAAATTAACTTTAAAAAACAAAATAAAATAAATAAATAAACTAACTAATTAACATTTAAACATTAAAAAAGAACCTAAAGAAATAATGATAATTAAAAATAAAAACTCAAAGACATTTAACTTTTTTAAAAACATAATACTTTTCAATTAAAAAAAAAGAAAAAAAGAAAAAAAAAAAAAAAAAAAAAAAAAAAAAAAAAAAAAAAAAAAAAAAAAAAACATTAATATCATTGATTTAAAACAAAAAGACATTTAAAATAAAAAAAAAATATAATTTGATTTAAAAAAATTATGTTAAATATTTCAAAAATATATATTTTGTAGACCAATATATATATAAAATTAAAAAACGTTTCTAAAATTAAATTTTTACTTTAAAAAAAGGTTCAATTTAGCTATTACCGGCTACCTGTGAGGGCGCGGCCCTGGGCAGCATGGTTGCTTGGAATCGCCCAACGACCTCCCGACCGCCCGTGGGGGCGCGACTGCTTGGAATCGCCCAACGGCCCGTAGAGGCGCGGCCTTGGGTGTCACGACTGCTTAGAATTGCCCAGTTGCCACCTGGCCACCTGAGGGGGCGCAACCCTTGCAACTGCGCCGCCCATGGCTGAACCCTAGGAGCGGCTGAGCGGCGGCTC
>APFE030539607.1:126519-151113 GCA_000404065.3 Pinus taeda | reverse complement strand
AAAAAATTTCCACACTTAATACATTAAAATATTTAAAATGTAAAAAATTGTTAAATTTAGAAAATAATTATTTACAATTCATACATTAGAAATTTTAAAATAAAAAAATAGGTCTTTTAAAAAAAGGCATGATGCAGAATCGCCACTTTTTTAAATCAGCATCCAAATCACTAACATTCTAAAACGTAATGTACATAAAAAAATTAAAGTGCCAAAAAACTATGCTCTAAAAAAATATGTGTGTTCTGCATCGCCCCTTTTCAGAATCGAGTCACTTTTTTGCTATCTCTGCGAAATGGGTAACAGTATCAGTTCCTGTTTCAAAGTTTACATTGTTTCCTATTTGATTGCTTCCACTAGATGCATTGATTTCAGTGTAGATGGTGATTTCTAATCTTATTTGATTGCTTGCACTAGATGCATTGATTTCAATGTAGATGGCGATTTCTAATCTTATTTGATTGCTTGAACTAGATGCATTGATTTCATTGTAGATGCTGGTTTATAATCTTATTTTTTTACTTGCACTGGATCCATTGATTTGAGTGGAAATATTGTTTTCTAATCTTAATTGATTGCTTGCATTAGATGCATTGATTTTGGTGTAGATGTTGATTTTTGATTTGATGTAATTGGATGTATGATGGTACATTAATTTTAAAGTGATTGGATTAACATTGTGCATTGATGTCAATGTAAGCATAAAAAATGATTGATAATGTACATTGATTTTTGTGTTATAGTAATTCAACTTATTAATATTGGAGAGAAAGAGAGACAAGGTATGATGCTTACTACAATAGCCCGAGCTAAAGATTTAAATGGTTTATGATTTAACTTTTCATTTTCATATAATCAATATGAAAAGATGACAATCAATATGAAAAGATGAGAAAAGTAACAAGGGTGACAATAAGAATAGTAGAAGAAAATAGTTTGAGATTAATCACAATGACGACTATTTATAATTGACTATATTCTTATTATTCATATTTTCTATCATTCAGCACTATTACATTGTCACTTTACATTCAAAATTTTATTTCATCATTTAAGTTATTAACAATATTTATCATCTCAACAAACTAAGGTAACTAAGCAAATTTAAAATTAAAATAACCAGATTAATCTGAGACATATTTAGCATATTTAAAATTATTATATTAATAGTACATGAATTTACATATTATTGATAAAATTAATCATATGTTCGTTAGATTATTATTTATTAATAATTGCACCATCTTAGATCCATCTTTTAACTCTAGATCTATCAAGCTCTAAGGGGGATCAAATCTCTCAAGTGTAAACTTTTCCTCAATTTCTGTACTAGAGGAGGTTTGCAACTTAAGAGATTTGATCCCATAGATCTAGAGTTAAAATGGATCTACAATGGTTCACAACAAAGTTTCCATTCACTTATAAAAAAATTCCATAAAATAAATGCATCACATAATTAAAATAAAAAACTAAAAGTTAAGTCTGCTTGGGTAGCCCAATTGGAAATGGCAATGGAAATGAAGTCTCACTGAACTAGAAGTCTTGGGTTCAAATCTTGTGCTATCCCCCTGACTGGGATGAGAAGTTGGACATGATGAAGATGTAGTCCTACCAAACTTACAAAAAAAACTAAAAGTTAAAATAACATGTAACAAGTTGGAAACGATGAAGATGTAGTCCTACCAAGCTTACAAAAAAAACTAAAAGTTAAAATAACATGTAACAAGTTGGAAATGATGAATATGTAGTCCTACCAAGCTTACAAAAAAAACTATAAATACAATAATGAGAAAAGTTGATGTAAATTTATATTTACTTTACAAACTTTGGATGGCCCGATAGCAAGCTACTAGATTTTTCCTTTCTGCAAGACTCACATGTGGATAAAATCCTTGGGAGGTCTTGTACTGATTTTCTTAAACATTCAGTGGAGAACCTATGGCTTTTTTAGTACGAGTTTCTTGTGCTATCCTCGAGATCATGATGAGAAGTTGGACATGATGAAGATGCAGTCCTACCAAATTTACAAAAAAAACCATAAAAGTTAAAATAACATGTAAAATAGAAAAATTAAGTAAATATAATAATGAGATAAGTTGATGTAAATTTATATTTACTTTAAAAACTCTGGATGGCCTGATAGCAAGCCTAGATTTTCCCTTTCTACAAGACTCACACGAGGATAAAATCCTTGGGAGGTCCTGCATTGATTTTCTTAAACATTCAGTGGAGAACTTATGGCTTTTTTAGTACGAGTCGAGTTGCTTTTCTTAGAAGAGCATGAGTTGAGTTGCTTTTCTTAGAAGAGCATGGACGTTCCATTTGACCCTACACATAAAAGGACTTTTTTCACACATAAAAAATCACATATGCTAAAATCAATTTGTTAACAATAAAATAATGTTGTTATTATAGAATTAGCTTTTGAATAATAATGTGATTCAAAATTTTATAGTTATTAATATTATAGAATTCACTTCATAAAAACAATTACATACAATTTTTTTCCTCAAAAGATATACATATACAGAAATTGAAAATGCCTCTAATTTCACTTTCATAATGTCTTCATCCATTCGTTTTGCATGAAGTTTAATTTCTTCCCTTTTTGTATGTCAAAGTGATTAAATGCGACACTTATCTGCCTATCGGCCAAGTTGAAGAGGCCCAAATATTGTCATCTGTGCAATTATTATAGTGCATTTCAAAGCAACCATGAATACTACCATTTGATAATGCAATGATTTCGTTTTGCATGAAGTTTCATTTCTTGCCCTTTTTTATGTCGAAGTGATTAAATGCAATGCTTGTCTGCCCTAAAATTGAAGAAGGCCAAATATTGTCATCTATGTAGTGATTAGAGTGCATTTCCAAGCAACCATGAATACTACCATTTGATAATGTAATGATTTCAACCTCATTTGTCTTTTTATAGGGAAGTTATTAATGTCACAAAGATCTAATAATACCATAGTTTAGGCATCCTCTAAAGAGATTCCATGCTCTTGCTTTAATCCTTGATAAGAATGAAAGGCAATGCTACTACTACGAATCAGTGTGTTTGCATGTGAACCATTGTGATTCGAAGTTGTTATATATGACTTTATACTCTCCATATTTCCATAGCTACATGGATGAAGAAAATATTCACTCTAAAGAAAAGGGTAACATGTATTTACTGGAGTCTACTTGTATGTAAACATTTTTACATGTTTCAATATCTTGAATTTATATTAATATGTTCAATTTAGATGTAAATGATTTGTAAATATTTACATCTACATTCAATTAAACAATAATAAAATATTAAATGTAATATAGAGCAAGGAGATGTTGTAGTGTCCATAAAAAATTAAAAGTAATAAATTTATAAAATTCAATTTATTATATTGTAATTTTGTTTTTATTATTGAAACTAAGAGTAACTTTTGAGATAAAAGAAAATCATAATATACATATCATATAAAAATATATAACATATAAGTAGTAGCTATAAGCAAGATCCATTTTACATTATAAATTAAAATAATGATTTTGTAACCAGATTTAAATTTAACTAACAAACACATAATAATAATATTTTTAACCATAGGCATATACACCACTTTACCATAGATATTATTAACTTGTAAATAGACTTTGTTAAAATACCATGGGCTAATACCATGGATCATCAATACCACATGCCCAAAAACCATTTCTCATTTCACAATGGACTGTTTATAAGATATTTTATTTGAATTTAATTTTATAATTTTTTTCAATTAAACCTAAAGGAAAACAAATTAAAATTACTTTTGAGATATATTTAAACCCTCCATCAGATTAAAATACATAAGATATAAATAGTAGCTATAAATCTACATCCATTTTACCATATAAATTAAAATAATAATTTCGTAACCATATTTAAATTTCATTAATAAACACATAAATAATTAATACTTACAAGATAACAAGATTTTTAACCATGGATATTCACTCCCACTTTACCATAGATATTATTAACTTGTAAATATGTTCTGTTACAATATTTTGGGCCAATAGCATGGCTCATTAATAGGACATGCCAAAAATCATGTATCCATTCATAATCAAAATATGTTATAATTTTTTGTGTAATTACTTTTTAACGCCGTAAGGCGTTCCCCTTTGAAAACAATTCCCCAAGTTGCCACGGTGTCCTTGTCTGGAGTGTCCAATCAGAAGTTAGATGAGTAAAGATTTTTGTGCCCTTGGATTAGTAGTTAGGAAAACAGTTACACGATATAGTTAGGGAAAACATGCATAAACCTTCGTCGATATAAAAACTTGAGCACTCGAGCATCAATCTTTATTGCGCTGTAGGATTGGTTCCCTTTCACTGCCAAATGCAAATAACTTACAGACGAGCGGGAATGCAGTGTTGGGCTGGTTCCCTTTCGCTGCCAAATGCAAATAACTTATAGACGAGCGAGCATGCAGTGTTGGATTTTGAGATCTAAAATAATTTAACTAGGTAATGCATGTCTCCTCAGACCATATAATATGCTTCTCTTTAGATTTTAGGGTTTAGTAGAGGAGCCGAGTGAAGACTCGAAGCAGAGTGGAGGAAGTGGAGCCGAACATGTGGCACGATCGTGGAGAAGGGAAAGAGCCGCAGAGCTGAGGTTTTGACGAGGGAGTACACCATTAATCTTCATAGGCCTCCATGGCTGCACTTTTAAGAAAATGGCTCCAAAGGTCGTTAAGGAGATAAAATTTTTTGCATAGTTACGCGACACAGTTAGGGAAAAAATGCATACAACCTTTGTCGATAAAAAAACTCGAGCACCCGAGCAATCATCTTTATTGAACTGTAGAAATGGTTCACTTTCACTGCCAAATGTAAAGAACTTATAAACAAGCAAGCATGTAGTGTTGGACTGGTTCCCTTTTGATGCTAAATGCAAAGAACTTACAGATGAGCATGCATGCAATGTTGGATTTTGAGATCTAAAATACTTTAACTAGCTAATGCATGTCTCCTTAGACAATCTATTATGCTTCTCTATAGATTTTAGGGTTTAGTAGAGGAGCTGAGAGAAGACTTGAAGTGGAGGCGAGCAGGTGGCACGATGGTGGAGAAGGGAAAGAGCCGCAGGGATGAGGTCATGACCAGGGAGTACACCATCAATCTTCACAAGCACCTCCATGGCTGCACTTTTAAGAAAATGGCTCCAAAGGCTATTAAGGAGATCAGGAAATTTGCCCATAAGTCTATGGGAAAAATTGATGTAAGGCTTGATGTGAAACTTAATAAGGCTGTATGGATTAGGGGCATCAGGAGTGTGCCAGGGAGGATGAGGGTTCGAATCTCCAGGAAGCATAGTGACGAAGAAGATGCCAAGGAGGAACTCTATTTGATTGTAACGGTGGCGGAGGTGCCTCCTTAAGGGCTCAATGGATTGGGTACTAAGATTATTGAGGAGGAAGGTTGATGTAATCACATTTAGTGCATTTTGTTGCGAAAAGCAGAATGTAGACTATTGTTTTCTTTGTAGTGTTATGATTCTGAGGGCATTCAATGCTTTGACACTTTAGTTTTGTAGGACATGGTTTTTTTTTTTTTTAGGAGGAAGGTTGATGTAATCACATCTTTAGTGCATTTTGTTACGAAAAGCAGAATGTAGACTATTGTTTTCTTTGTAGTGTTATGATTCTGAGGGCATTCAATGCTTTGACACTTTAGTTTTGTAGGACATGGTTTGTTTGTTTGTTTGTTTTTTTTTTTGTTTTTTTTGTTTTTTTGTTTTTTTTGTTTTTTGTTTTTTTTTTTTTTTTTTTTGACGAAGTAGCTTATTTGTTTATTGGTATTGGAATGCTGGGATTAATCACAGTTTTCCATGCTACGTAAACACGTATCCACATCTATATTCGTTTGCCTGCTTTCAAAGTTTATGATGATTATGTATTCTTTTAGTAGGATTGTTGTCTGTTTTCAAGTAATTATTTCACAAAACAATTTACTTCTATGAATTAAATTTTTAAAATATGAGAGAACCAAGTGGCCACCAAGGTTTTGATGTAAAAATTCTGACGAGAATAGCAACATTTCATTCAACTATAACATTAAGGTTTGAGAAATTCAATAAATCATTTGCGGTTGCAAGATTCAAGCAATTGGAAAAAAAACCTTAGAATTCAGAAGCAAGGGTGTTGGGCATGGGATCCCTCGTAGTAGCTTTTGGGGCTTAAAGCCCAAGTTTTGGTCAAAGATGGTGTAGAACTCTGCGAAGTACGAGCATGGAGCGCGAATTGTATAATTGAGTCATAGGTTTGTTCGCCCTATGAATTGTAATTTAATCTAAAGATGTGTTGGCCTACCCATGGTCCATGGACCATGGGATTGTATAAATAGAGTGAGGCTCTAAGTGTAAAGATAGCTTAGTGAAGTAGAAGATAGATAGAATAGCGAAGGCATGGTTAGAGCATAGAGTGGAATCTGAAGTGTACGAGGTCATAGTAGTAGGTAGAGGCTCTGTAGCTGAGTGCACAAAGGCCTAGTAGAGTCCGCAGCTGAGTGCGCGGACCCCTGCAGCTGAGTGTGCAGGGCAGAGTCAGGTTTGTATTTGGAATTGACAGTTAATAAAGAGAAGTTTACTTTGTGCATCTGTTCCTGAATCTGTATTTTGATGTTATGCATTACTTTTATTCAGTTTAGTTACTGCGTGCACTTGATGAATACTCGTATAAATGCTTCTATGTGAATTTAATCTAAGTAATCAACTAACAAAGACTAATTAAGGAAGACTTGGGTAAATAACATGGGTCATGCTGTGGCTAGAACTATGCGAAGACAGTATCACTGGGCACGGAATGCTCGCAGGTGTGCGTAGCACAGTAAGTGCGAAGGTTGGACCGTGTACCAATCACCACATATCAGACATCACTAGGGTGTGGAAACCTGGTTCTAGCACCCTCCGAAACTACTATGGGTGAGACCTCAGCCCGCGCTCCGCGGGCTATTATCGAAAGCGCCAATAGTATCGGGATTTGCTTGGCTAAATCATTTTCAAACCTAGGTCAAGCCCCACTAAGCCAACAAATGGTTTCGTTGTCAGGACCGGGATCTGCATAAGGGATGTCTGATGTCGTGCCATTGGAACCCAACAAAGAAGGAAATTGAAGAGTGGTTGGACAAGAAGATTCATGAGTTCGCGACATAGGAAAACAGAACTCCGCAAGTATCTAAGGAAAAGTGGCTGGATCGCTACATGTATATGGAAATCCACGAGATTTTCTTTGCATCCTTTCCATCTGAGATGTATGAATGGATCGCGAGGTTAGCGATAGCCAGGGAAGGTGTAGGCTCGACCAACTGATAGTGTGGACTCCAGAATTAGTGCGCAGACTAGAAGCATTAGAAGATAAGATTGCGTGAGCTGTGGACCATTGGCTCGATTGGATAACAGGGGGATTTATCACTGAGTTTGCGATAGACATGACCATGAGCTACAGTGAGGCAGAGCGACGCTCCCTCAAGGGACCACGAGGTAAGTATATTAAAACTTTGAATACCTAGATTAAGATGCTGTTATGTGAAAAGCAGGTTATGCGAATAAATTAATGTTTGGGACTTCCTGGAGCGGAAAGATCCATAGAAGCAGAAGTAGCAAAGAATTAGGGAACAATCCCTTAATTTTGCCCTCACAAGAGAGCAAGGACGAGCTTGTGAAGGTTTCTCTGAGAAGCACGGTCAGTTTGATAAGGCAACGGATTTTGCGGTTACCACCTCCACCCACATCGCCACCCGCTTCACCTCCCTCACCTCCATCTCCACCCACTCCACCTCCACCACCTCCACAGTTCAACATGGCGAGCATGATCAAACTACCAGTATTCAGAGGAGTAGGGAATGAGGATCTGGACCAATTTTGGTTCGTGGTAAGAGCAGTATGGGAAGCACAAGGTGTCACAGACGACAATATTAAGAAGGCTACATTGGTGAGCACGCTGCAGGATTGCGCATTAACATGGTACATCAAGCACTCTAACGACCACCCAAATGTAGGGATAGTAGAGATCCAGAATTCGCTAAATAGGGAATTTAGCAGGTCAAAGTCAGAAACACAATCAATCATCGGGTTTAAAGAGATCGCGATGCTCTCGGGCGAGACTCCCTGGGATCTAGATCAACGGCTGAAGAGTATGATCCGTGAAGCCAATATGACATTGACAGATGGACAACATCGTGCATGGTTTGTAGCATCTCTGGCTTTGCACTTGAGGATGACGTTGTCACAACAAAAACTTTCCACTCAGGCCAAAGCATTGGAACTAGTGATGTGATTACATGCAACCCCGATACAAGACCCTGTGTTGGGAGTTAAACAAATCCACACACATCTATAGAATCTATGTTTAGAACTGCAAAGTTTGAAGCAAGATAGGGCACCACGGCCAGAGGCGCACAAGGAAATATGGTACACAAAATGTAAAGGCCAGGGCCATGACAATGATCATTGTCCAGTGTTCGCGAACTACTTGGGAGGAGGAGGGCCAATGTTGTTAAGGCCGAAGGCACATGTAGGGCCAAGCAGGACACTCGCTTTGTGGTGCGTGATCTGTCAGATAGGAGGGAAACACATGACGAAAATTTGTCACTTGTTGCAGAAATATACATAGACTCCCCAACAATTGTTTTGTAATTTCTGCAGGTCAGTAGGCCATTATGAGCGCACTTGCCACAATTACGAGCTAATGATGGATCAGACCCCAACCTATAGGATGCAGGCCGAAACGCGAGCCCTTGACCCAGATGCGAGGATGGCGCGCATTAGATTTCAGGGGCGAGGTCAAGGATGAGGTGGAATGGGACTAGGAAGAGGCCGCAGACAGTTAATTTGTTATAACTGCGGAGGACCAGGGCACTATGCCCGTGATTGTACCAACCGACGAGGATATCCTTTTCATATTGTGCTCATTTTGATCATGAAACAATAGACTATCCTATGTTGATCACAAAGATGCACGAAAAAGGGGTATTCCAACCTCCCCCGACTCAGAATATACAAATGATGAGGTTTGAGCTGCACGAAGAGGACCCGAATGTAAACATGATGCTCAGAAGTGGTGTGACCATGGGAGAGGATAAAGGGAAGCAACCAGAGGAAAGTACGTGGGTTCAAAAGGCTCCTACAAAGGAACCCACGTTTGACTTAGAACGCGCAAAGGAGACATTCACGGAAGCTAAGAAGAGCTTCGCAGAGGCCTCCTCTTCAGGTAGTAAGGATCAACCAGAGCCAGGAATGGATCCTTCCATGCTCACTACCTTTCTAGAGACATGCATGTAACTACTGTGCGACAACAAGGTGATTAAAGGACTATAAGAATTGATCACCAGGTGCGCGGGGTCAGGAGAACCATGCGTAGTCAAGAAATTGGGGAAGCATGCATTGCACACTGGAAGGGAAATGTGGTTGACTGCATAGATTGGGGAATATGAAATGGATCAGGTAATCCTATATCTGGGTTCGGATGCGAATGTATTATCGAAGCAAACATGGGAACGCATGGGCAGGCTCACATTACAATGGTCACCTATTCAATTATGAATGGCGAACCAATAGAAGATTTTTCCCATGGGAAGGTTGCAAGGGGTAACAGTTGATATTGAAGGCGTGAGCGCGCAGGCGGATTTTGAAGTAATACAGATTGTCGATGACAACAATCTCTATCCCGCATTGTTAGGAATAGACAGGGCCACCGATATGAATGGACTCATCAACCAAAAGAAGCACAAAATGATCTTCAAGAAAAAGTCACTACGCGTAGTAGTCCCACTAGACTTAGCTGAAGGAGCGCGCTACACTGAACTAGTGCGTGACAATGATCTTGATTGTATTTACAAGATAATTGCG
Organism: Pinus taeda; assembly: GCA_000404065.3. Taxonomy (NCBI): domain Eukaryota; kingdom Viridiplantae; phylum Streptophyta; class Pinopsida; order Pinales; family Pinaceae; genus Pinus; species Pinus taeda. Next base: position 141,232 of record APFE030539607.1, on the reverse strand, counting down.
TGAGACTAGGATTGGGTGAATTTGATTGCATATGGGAGGATCTCATGGGAGCGCGAAAGCTGCTGCACTTCAGATTTAGACAAAGAAGTAGAGTGATGGCAGAATCGATTGCACGAAGTGACAACGCTGAATTGCAACATGATGGTTAGATCACTGCGTTGTGTGACAACATAGGAAAGAGAGCTGCCAACATATGATGGATTAACAGTGGTGGACAAATTCTTGAGCAAATTCAAAAGCGCGGTACCTGAACAACAGTGGTTCGATGTGTTGAGGTGGGCACTGTGCACAATACCTGCACAATGGTGGGGTACACATCAAGGAAATTTTGAGGATTGGCACGGATGCAGAAGGATGATGCACTTGTGATTTTGGAAATCGAAACTATGGTTAGAAGACAAATATGATGGACGAGATGATCCATGCACGTACCTCGCGAAATGGACCAAGGTCTACATGAAAGAACCATAGCCTGAATGGGTACACTTATTCTACCATACCGTGGATGTCATACCCATGAACTGGTATAACGAGACAAAACTCCGACATGGTACAGGCGAATGGGATGACTTGCACGAGGGATTTTTGTTAACATTCACATTTGAAGACCGGTGGTAAGATACTGTTGAAAATGCGTTGCAAGCAGTAAAAGCCACCATCTTCAAAATACCATAGGAGCCATTGGAAATTCTACAACCAGTATGTGAAACCCAGTTAAGCAGTGCTCTAGAATGTTATAACATGTAGGTGAAGGAGGATGATGACGACCCCTGAAATGTTGATATTCCAAAAACTGAAGGCTGTTGTGAGGTTTGAGGACTATCAATTAAGGATCCGGATATCACCGTGCCACTAAAAACAAAGCAGGTAAACATTGGCACAAAAGCGGAGCCGAAGTATGCCACGCTGGGAGACTATTGGGATGATGCTACGGTAGATAAGGTCGTTGAGTTACTCCATGAATACCAAGACTTGTTCCCAACCAAAATCACAGACTTAAAAGGGATCATTGGCGACCTAGGGATGATGAAGATCACTCTGAAACCGAACGTGAAACCAGTCAAGTAGCGACCTTACTACTTGAACCCAAAGTATAAAGAAAAGATCTTCGACGAATTAGGCAAAATGCTCGCATCTAGAATTATCGAACCAATGGAAGAATATGATTGGATGAGTCCTATGGTAGTGCAGGAGAAAAAAAAGAAAGTCGAAATAAGAATATGCGTGGACCTCAGGAAGCTCAATGACGCCTGTGTTCACGATCCATTCCCAACACCATTCATAGATCAAGTATTGGAGAATGTTGGCGGTAAAGAAACTTACTCATTTCTGGATGGCTTCTCAGGGTACCATCATATCAAGATCGCACCAGAAGACAGGAACAAAACAACCTTCGCAACAGAATGGGGCTGCTTTGGGTACACCATTATGCCTTTTGGACTGAGGAACGCGCCAACAATATTTTCTCGCATAGTGGTGGCGACGTTTAAAGAATACATCCACAAGTTCTTGGTGGTCTATCTGGACAATTGGACTGTCTTTGGATTAGTTAAGCACCATGTAGTGAGCTTACGATTGATACTGGATACTTGCCGCCGACACCAGATTGCGCTGAACCTTAAAAAGTGCACCTTCCTCGTTCCCTTTGGCAACCTGCTAAGCCATGTTGCCTACAAACAAGGCCTGATGGTGGACCCTGTGAAGATTGTTGTTATTCTGAATTTGGAAGCACCGTGCAGTGTCAAACAGTTACGCGCTACTGTGGGGCACATTGGCTACTATAGGAAGTTTATCAAGAGTTATGCCCAAATAACCACATATTGTTGGAATGATGATTGCATGAAGAGTTGGATGTCCTAAAGGGAAAACTGGCCTCCGTGCCAATTTTGGTCTTCCCGAAATGGGACGTGGAATTTCATGTACATGTTGATGCGTCGTATATCGCATTGGGAGCCGTACTCACACAGGAGAGCGCGGAGGGTGTGGATCACCAGATCGCGTTTGCGAGTCGAAGATTGTTCAAAGCAGAAAAGAACTACTCTACCACCGAATGCAAGGGGTTGGCAATGGTGTACGTGCTTTAGAAATACCAACACTATTTACTTGGAGGAAATTTCAAGATGTATACCGACCATTCCGCGTTGAAATACTTGGTGAACAAGCCTGTGTTGGGGTGGTGCATATGCAGATGGCTCTTACTATTTCAAGAATATGATTTTGAGGCCATAGTCAAGCCGGGATGCTTAAACATAGGACCAGACCACTTGTCACGAATTGAGATGGGCGAGGAACCAACAAATTTGGAGGAGGGACTACCTGATGCATAACTCTTTGCAATATGTGTCGCGGATGGACACTTCGAAGATATAATCCATTCTCTAACAATAGGGACTACGCCGAGGGAGTACTCAATCCAACAAAAGAAGGAATTGGTGGTGCGCACGATGAACTTTTCTGTCATTGCAAGGCACCTCTAGAAGATGGGCAATGATGAGATATTACGAAGATATGTACCCTAGTTTGAACAAGGTCAGATCCTCTCAGAAGCACATGGGGGTGCTGCAGGTGGAAACTATGCAGGACGCGCGATTGTACAAAAGATTATTTGCGTAGGGTTATGGTGGCCAACCCTGCACTAGGATTCGAAAGCGCATTGTAAGGCCTATGATATATGTCAAAGGGTGAGAAAACCATCATGAAGGGACGAGATGCCGTTAAATCCCCAAATGACACTGTAGCCCTTTGAGAAATGGGCAATTGACTTTGTGGGCCCAATCAAACCACAGGGAAAGATGGGTGCGCGCTAGATCATCACCGTGACAGAGTACCTGACACGATGGGTGGAAGCACAACTGGTCAAGGATTGCATGACTACCACGACTGCAAAGTTTTTGTTTGAAAACGTGTTGACACGATTTGGCTGCTTGAAAATCTTAATGAGCGATCAGGGAACACATTTCTTGAATGAAACCATCAGTGCGCTCACAGAAGAGTTCCAGGTTTATCACCAGAAAAGTACACCGTACCACCTATAGGCTAATGGAATAGTAAAAGCATTCAATAAAATACTGGAGACTGCGTTGACCATAATATGTAATGCATAGCGAGACGACTGGGACCTGCGTGTACCCACTGCGTTATGGGCGTATAGAACAACGTACAAGAAATTGACGGGACAGACACCATTCCGGTTGGTCTATGGTATGGAAGCAGTCATGCCGATGGAATACATCGTACCTAGTCTATGAATAACAATGCTCACAAGCATGACGGACCGCGAAGCTCTGGAAGAAAGGCTCGCACAATTAGAAGAACTTGAGGAAGAACGATTTCTGGCCAGATTTCACCAGCAGGTACAAAAGCAACGAGAGAAAGCCTGGCACGACCACAATATCATGTTGCGCACCTTCAAGGTAAACGATTTAGTGTTGTTTTATGACAGCGAGTTCGAAAAATTTCCCAGAAAATTTAGAATGCACTGGTTGGGACCATATGTGGTCAAAGAGGTCACAGACAAGAGGCACGGTCTAGCTAGTCAAACTTAATGGAGAACCCTTACCAGGAAAAGTAAACTACAGTCGCCTGAAGCCCTACATGGGTGGGCCGACTATCTGACTAACCGACCGAAGCACAGTCTTCGTGACTCGAGGAGCCAGACAGAGGCACCAGACTATAAACAAAAACACTAGAAGTCAGAACCAAAGAAGAGACTCGAGTTAGACGTAGATGATTTAGAAGCAGAACTGGAGCAAATCCCAACAGATGGCAAAATAGTGCGTTGCGGACCTTCGTGCAACCCAGACATAGTTGGAGGGGCTTCATGTTAAGATCGCCGCACCAATAGAGTGACTCGAGATGAGTCACGATGATTGTGTTGGGGGCTTGTTGGGCATGGGATCCTTCACAGCAGGTTTTGGGGCTTAAAGCCCAAGTTTTGGTCAAAGATGGTGTAGAACTCCACGAAGTACGGACACTGAGCGTGAATTGTATAATCGAGTCATAGGGTTGTCTACCCTAAGAATTGTAATTTAATGTAAAGATGTGTTTGCCTATCCATGGTCCGCGGACCATGGGATTGTATAAATAGAGTGAGGCTTTAAGTGTAAAGATAGCTCAGTGAAGTAGAAGATATATAGAATAGCGAAGGCATGGTTAGAGCATAGAGTGGAATCTGAAGTGTATGGGGTCATAGTAGTAGGTAGAGGCTTTGCAGCTGAGTGTGCAGAGGCCTAGTAGAGTCTGCAGCTAAGTGTGCGGACCCCTGCAGCTGAGTGTGCAGGGAAGAGTCAGGTTTGTACTTGGAATTGACAGTTAATAAAGAGAAGTTTACTTTGTGCATCTCTTCTTGAATTTGTATTTTGATGTTATGCATTACTTTTATTCAGTTTAGTTACTGCACACACTTGATGAATACTTGTATAAATTATTATATGTAAATTTAATCTAAGTAATCAGCTTACAGAGACTAATTAAGGAAGACTTGGGTAAATAACATGGGTCGCGCTGTGGCTAGAACCATGTGAAGACAATATCACAGGGCGCGGGGTACCCGCAGGTGCGCATAGCACAGTAAGTGCGAAGGTTGGACCACGTACCAATCACCACATATCAGACATCCCCAGGGTGTGGAAACCTAGTTCTAGCACCCTACCATACTACTTCGGGTGAGACCTTAGCCCGTGCTCCGCGGATTGTTGCCGAAAGGGCTAGTAGTATCGGGATTTTCTTGGTTAAATCACTTCCAAACCTGGGTTAGGCCCCACTAAGCCAACAAAGGGTTTGGATAAATCCATGGATTTGATAACAAGAGTGAGCGTTTGGGTCTCCAAAAATTTGATGTTGGTGCTGCTGGAATGCTCTGAACAAGTGCCTTCGAAAACTGAAGATATTGAGAAATCTGTACAAGAAAATCAATGCAGAGAAGAGATTCCAATGGAGCCATCTGTATGGAATAGGCTTCCCGAGGAGATATTGGAGCTAGTCTAGGACAAATTTCCACTGAAGAGCATCCTGAGATTGTGAATAGTCTGTCACCAGTGAAACAAATTTCCATTGAGCAAGAGGTTTTCTAGACTTCATTCTATGCTCCAAGCCTTGAGTTTCAAGAAATGTGTTTTTGTTTGATGTCCTTGATGGTGAATGTAGGATTTATACAGATTGTAGTTTTGGGATGTTGGAGTAGCAGGTTCCCTTTCCTTTGAGTTTGGGGTTGACTAATGTATCCTAGTCATGGCAGGTTAGGAAGTTGGCCTAATGTTTCCCCTACAAGAGATCATTATGGTAAGATACAACAACATTTGTACATAAGTTTGGTTACCGAATATAAAATAAATGCACAAATGTAAGACAAATTTTGTTTAATTTAAGGATAATTAAAATAGATAGTTGTTGATGTGTATGGCATGTTTTTTCGAGCTCTTGAAATTGAGCTATTACTACATTGAACAGAAAAAATTTCATCAGTGACTGAGATTATATATTACTTCAGTGTTGAGATTATGGAAAGGAGGCCATTTTTATGTTGATGAGTTTAGATAAGTTTAAGCCTCGACCTGGTCTATATTTTTGACATATAGGTATAAATGGGATATCAAATAGTGCAATATGTATAGTGAAAAGAGCACACAGGTCTAGAAATCGATTTATGATGCATAAAAAACTTTTGTAGCAGTTTTCCAGTGTTCCTTGTAACATAATTCAATACATTTTGAAGGCTTTGAAGTCACTATAGATATGGTGTAAAACAAAGCTCTTGTATACTAGCATCATATCCCATGTTATTATAATTGGTTTGAAGTGAGATAACCTATGCCATATTGATGAGTAAGTGCAACGAAGGAGGCATGCTTGTGGAGTGTTCTTGGTCTAGAATACAAAAGTCAATGAGAATGATGATGAGAATGTGAGTATGTGCCTAATAAGAATGCATTATGTTTGAGCCATGATCATCATCAACTCAAAATAAAAAATAGATGCAGCCATACAGTGGAAGGCCAATATGGTTGCATCACTATGAGTTTTTATGATACTGGGAGGGTCCTTTTCCAATTTGATATTATGTGTCCCTCAAAGGCATCCTACAATTGATCATAAGCCTTGTAAAACTACTCAGGCACAAACTTGTGCAAAATCCAAACACATATGCAAGTGTCATTGGAAATACCTTGGCTCTGATTTCTTACAGGCATTTATTTCTAAATTCTATGCATTTATTTCTACTAACCCCAACTTGGAAGAATGGATAAAATGGTAAAATTTTAAACTTTAAATATTAACGGCGCAAGCCTTAGGTTAAGGTTCTAGGAAATTATTTTCAAGAACATAATACTTATTTTCATTCCAAGTTTCCAATGGAGAATGTCTCAATTGCAAGGACAATAAATTTAAGAAGGATCACAAATTCCAAGCTATAGAACAAGGAAGATGAGGTAATGAGAGTCCGTAATCTTAAAACTTCTAAACCTCAACTGGTGCTCATGATGATAGATTGTTTTTCCTTCCATTTCATTGGTTTAATATATCATATTACAATAAAAGTTCTAGGAAAATGAAGCAAAGATGTTCGTGAAGGAAAAAAATGCATTTAGAAAGTTGACCTACATAAAATAAAATTTCTACCATACCTAATACACATCTTCATATTATAAAGCAACTAGTTGCAGCTCATCATTTGCACTAGGCTTCTCAAGATCTTCAAAACAAAAGTTGGATACAATACTGCATAGGTAAAGCTAGAGTTTTTATTGAAGCTATTCTAGCAAAGGATGGATTAAAGTAATAGCCCAACAAAAAGAGGGATATAATGAAGGCGAAAACCCTTGGTGATTGGGTTTCCTTCGGGAATTTATTTGTAGACACTTGAAGTCTATTGCATGATTCAGGTTCTATGAACAACAAGTACAACTAATGCATTATTTGTAGTGGTATTACCCAAGTTAACATACAACACTTCCCTCAACTTAAGGGTCATCACAACCCATCAACTTTGCTACAATAAATTCAACATCCATGTACTTATCAAAGCCCAAAAGTTTCTTAGAGGATACAAATTTAGAAGCACAGATTACAAAGCTACCACTACCATAGTTGAGATTGAAAACGAAAGTGATACAACTAGGCGTGCCCCAAGGCTACTCTTTAAAGTTGGACACAATTTGGATTTATATAGATTGGAACCTAGACTACCCTTGATTACTGGAGGAATCAAGGTTCCCCATGGAAAAGGTTGTGATGCTCACTTTGGTGGGAATGTGATGCTTCATTATGTTGTGTATGCAATCTTAGGAGCATTAGGTCTACCTACTTCTATTACTCTACCTACGTTGTGAAGAGTATTTAGAAAAATCTTGCATGTCTCTGTATCTAGAGTGCATCCTTCAGAATCCAATTGATTAAAGGCCTTTAGAGCTTTATTAATATTACCATACTTACATAATGAACTTATAAATACACTATAAATGTCAATACCTGCAATGTAATCCATGTCAAGCAATAAGCTAACGAGCATATATATATCTTCAGTACATTTTGTTGCGAAGTGGAATGTAGACTATTGTTTTCTTTGTAATGTTATGATTATGAGGGCATTCAATGCTTTGACACTTCAATTTTGTAGCATGGGTTTTTATTTTTTATTTTTTGGATTTTTATGTTGATAAAGTAGCTTATTTGTTTATTGGTACCTAGAATGCTAGGATTAATCACAACTTTCCATGCTACATAAACACGTACCCACATCTATATCTGTTTTCCCGCTTTCAAAGTTAATGATGATTACATATTTGTTTAGCGGGATTGCTATCTGTTTTCAAGTAATTGTTTCACAAAACAGTCTGCTTCTATGAATTAAATTTTTAAAATCTAAGAGAACCAAGTATCCACCAAGGTTTTGACGTAAAACTTATGACAAGAATAAGAACAATTCATTCAACTACAACATTAAGCTTTGAGAAATTCAATAAATCTTTTGTGGTTACAAGATTCAAGCATTTGTAAGAAAGGCCTCAGAATTCAGAAGCAAGGGTTTGGGTAAAGCCATGGATTTGATAACAAGAGTGAGTCATTGGGTCTTCGAAAATATGATGTTGGTGCTGTTGGGATGCTTTGAACGAGTGCCTTTGAAAACTGAAGATACTGATAAATATGTACAAGAAAATCAATGCAGAGAAGAGATTCCAATGGAGCCATCTGTATGGAAGAGGCTTCCTGAGGAGATATTGGAGTTGGTCTTGGCCAGATTTCCACTGAAGAGCATCCTGAGATTGAGAACAATTTGTGACAAGTGTAACAGATTTCCATTGAGCATGAGGTTTTCCAAACTTCATTCTATGCTCCAAGCCCCAAGTTTTAATAAATGTGTTCTTGTTTGATGTCCTTGATAGTGAATGCAGGCTTTCTATAGATTGTAGTTTTGGGATGCTGGAGCAACAGGTTCCCATTCCTCTAAATTTGGGGTTGGCTACTGTATCCTAGTCATGGCAGGTCATGAAGTTGGCCTAATGTTTCCCCTTCAAGAAATCGTTATGGTAAGCTTTAACAACATTTGGACATAAGTTTGGTTATCAAATATAATATAAATGCACAAATGTAAGACAAATCTGTTTAATTTAAGGATAATTAAACTAGATAGTTGTTGATGTGTATGGTATGTTTTTTCAAGCTCTTGAAACTGAGATATTACTACATTGAATGGAAAAAAGTTCAGCAGTGATTGAGATTATATATTACTTCAGTGTTGAGATTATGGAAAGGAGGCCCTGTTTATGTTGATGATTTTAGATATGTTTAAGCCTTAGCCTGGTTTATATTTTTTCCAAATAGATATAAATCAGATATCAAATAGTTCAATATGTATAGTGAAAAGAGCACCTAGGTCTAGAAATCGATTTATGATGCATGATAAAATTTTGTACCATTTTTCTAGCGTTCCATGTAGTTTTATTTCAATACATTTTGAAGGCTTTGAAGTCACTACAGATATGATGTAAAACAAACCTTTTGTATACTAGCATCATATCCCATGTTATTATAACTGGTTTGAAGTGAGATAACCTATGCCATATTGATGAGTAAGTGCAGTAAAGGAGGCATGTTTGTGGATTGTTATTTTTCTAAAATACAAAATTAAATGAGAATGAGGATGAGAATGTGGGTAGGTGCCTAATAAGCATGCATTATGTTTGAGCCCTGATCATCATCAGCTCAAAAAAAAAAAAAAAAATGCATCCATACAATGGATGACTAATGTGGTTGCACACTATGATATTTTATGATACTAGGAGTGTCCTTTAGCAATTTGATATTATGCGTCCCTCAAAGACATCCTACAATTGATCATAAGCCCTGGAAAACGGCTCTGGTGCAAACTTGTGCAAAATCTAAACATATATGCAAGTGCCATTGGAAATATTTGGGCTCTGATTTCTTACAGACATTTATTTCTAAATTATGTGCATTTATTTCTATTCACCCCAACTTGGAAGAATGGATAAAATGGTAAAAATTTAAACTTTAAATATTAACAACGCAAGACATAGGTTAAGGTACCAGCAAATTGTTTTCAATATCAAAATACTTATGGTCATTCCAAGTTCCTAATGGAGAATGTCTCAATTGTAAGGAAAATAAATTCAAGAAGGATAAAAATTACAAGCTACAGAACAAGGAAGATGAGGTAATGAGAGTATGTCATCTTAACACTTCTAAACCTCAATGGGTGCTCATGATGATAGATTGATTTGCCTTCCATTTCATTGGTTTAATATATCATATTAAAATAAAATTTCTTGGAAAATGAAGCAAAGATGTTCGTTAAGGAAAAAAATGAATTTAGAAAGTTGACCAACATAAAATAAAATTTCTACTATACCTAATACACATCTTTATATTCTAAAGAAACTGGTTGCAGCTCATCATCTGCACTGGGCTTCTTAATATCTTCAAAACAAAAGCTGGATACAATCTTACATAGCTAAAGTTGGAGTTTTTATTGAAGCTATTCTAACAAAGGACAAATTAAAGCAATAACCCAACAAAAAGAGGGATAGAATGAAGGTGAAAACCCTTGGTGGATGGGTTTCCTTCGAGAATTTATTTGTAGACACTTTAATTCTATTGCATGATTCAGGTTCTATGAACAAAAAGTACAACTAATGCTTTCTCTGTAATGGTATTGCCCAGGTTCACATACAACACTCCCCTTAACTTAAGGGTCATCAAAACCCATCAACTTTGAGACAATAAATTCAACATCCATGAACTTATCAAAGCCAAAAATTTGATTATAGGACACAAATTTAGAAGCACAATATACAAAGCTACTGCTATCATAGTTGAGATTGAATACAAAAGTGATACAACCAGGAGTGTCCCAATGCTACTCTTTAAAGTTGGACACAATTTGGATTTGTATAGATTGGAACCTAGACTACCCTTGATTACTGGAGGAATCAAGATTCCCAATGAAAAAGGTTGTGATTCTCACTTTTATGGGAATGTGTTGCTTCATTATGTCATGGATGCAATCTTAGGAGCATTAGGTCTACCTACTTCTATTACTCTACCTACATTGTGAAGAGTATCTAGCAAAATCTTGCATGTCTATGGATCTGGAGCGCATCCTTCAGATTCTAACTAATTAAAGGCCTTTAGAGCTTCATTAATATTACCATACTTATATAATGCACTTATAAATACACTATAAATGTCACTACTTGCAACGTAATCCTTGTCAAGCAATAAGCTAATGATCATATATGCTTCATGCACCTGCTACTTTAAACAAAAGCCATTTATCAAGACACTGCAAGTATTGATATCAAATAAGCAATCTTCTTTTACCATTGCATGCCAAATCTTTAATGCTTCCAACATCTAGCCTTTCTTAGATAAGCCCTCAATTAAAGTCTTGCTTGTATCAAAGATCACACACGTCTTTGTTTTTCACTACATCATCAAGGACTGTAGTTGCTTCATGCAAAATGCCCTCTACATGCAACATACTCTCTTTATAGAGGGAATTCAACACATGTATAAATAACAATACCAATGCATTTCCCACTTTATACATTCCATCGAGGTGTTTTTAACAACAATAATTGTACCAACTATAGAATATTTATGAGAAACATTCAAACTGTAGAACTCAAAATGCTTGCTTCTCAATCTGTCTATATCATTTTCATTTTCCTCAACAAAGGATTCATTAGAATCTTCTCTATTGTAGTATACTACCCTGGTAAGCACAACCAAATTTGTTTTTTTATCATCTAAGTCAGTACGAAAATCTCTCCATATTCACAAATTTGTAGCCAAATGACCAACCTAAATGCAAAAACATTTATCCTTTGTGTTTCTATTTTGGAGGCAAAAGGGATGCATATTTGGAATGCATGCTTTCATCTCCAACATATTGTTATCCTCATTCTTACCATCTGTATCTTCACATTGACACTCTGTTCTACTTAGTACAACTAGCATGTAGTCGTAAAGGCCTTCCACATACTAAGGTACTATTGATGAGAGTATACGAATATCCTTTGGTTGAGCATTAAGATTTGTTTCCCTTCCCCCCTCATATATCATATTCTCTGTCAAATCAACATTATGTATACCAACATTGCACCTTTTGATGGTTGTATATTTTGTTTTTCTGGAAAGTTTATAGCTGCATATGGAGCTACAGAGATGGATTTAAGAGTACTGTGGAGTTCAACCCTCGTTTCTTCTATGGGAGGTGTAATAAAAAGGTCAAGGTATTCTTCTATGGACTCAAACCTCTCTAGGATATATTTAACCTCAAAAGCACATGATGCACCTTTTCTTGCTGAATTCATTGTGAGGTGCATGACCTGACCTCACAATTTTTTCAATGTTATCAAGTAGAGCACTGCCACATTGCATTTGCACTAAAAAACTCAATGATTGATTATCTCTTCATTAAAATTGAGACCTTCATGTAGATACCCGATACCATGAGTCAATACAAGATGCAAATTTTTGAAGATATCATTTCACACATGTAATCAAAGCACAAGGGATTTTGGGGATTTCTCCACTTGAAGCACTCTGGAATTAAAGTATTGCAAATATGGTCCCAAGTTGAACTTCTTGCAATCCATCATCGAGCTTTCTTTAAAAAAAATTAAATGTCAAACACCCCGCCGTAGTCTTTTTTCATATCTTACTGGGGGATTTAGAAGAAAATTTCCTTATAAGAAATGAAATTTATGGCTACTTCAGGATATCCTTATTCTAGATGATGATGATGATATTTAACCCCAACTAATAAAAAGAAGACTTGTACAACAAAACAGGTTAGGGTGCATATAAGCTCAATCACCGGAGTCTCCTGCAAAAGGAGAAATCTTTGATGTTGAATATTTTCCTTGAGCAACCCTAAACTATAATCTTAATTTGGATGATACTGTAAAGAAAAAAACTTGCATACAAGTGAAAATGCATCTCCTTACTATAGGATGGAGATTTGGGTTCAAATATCGTAGGGGGCATCATAATGTTTGTTATATTTCCCCTACAAGTCAGAATTACTATTCTCTTTTACAAGCATGTTTGGCATGGAAGCAACAACAAAAGATTCAAGGAATAATAGATGGAAATCATGACGATAATGCAGAGGCTAACAAGTCAAGAAAATGATTTTGGCGGGTGTTTCTTCATTTCCTCCTCTTGCAGAAAACTAGGGCGTGGGCTGCAAGAAACATGTCTTCAAACGTTGTATGTCCAAAGAGGTTAAGAAGAATTTATAGGTTTAGGGAAATAGTAAAACAATAAAACAACAATAATGGTAAAACAATAAAACACCAATAATGAAATTGTTGAGGATGCTTTGAAAAATGACATAGGACTATAGAGAGAGCTTTGAATCAAAGAGCTTTGACTAGGAAAATGTGATGAGAAGTGCAAGCACAAAAGGACCGAAGCTCAAAAAGTCAAGGCAAGGTCTATTAGCAATTTCTGGATTTGGTGGTAAAAAGAATAAACTTGGTTTAGAATATTTGTTTGAAGGTCAGGAATGGAAGAAAGGAAGACCATTGCCCCTTGTGAAGAGCTTCCTATGCTACATGAGCTCAATTTTTACTACACTCTCAAGTATATTGTATTTGAGGCTACAAAGAATAAAGAAGGATTAACTTGGTCCATTCACCATCTGACACACATATTTGACTTCTCTCCTTGGAGCTTGATGAATGTTTTAGGCACACTGTGTTTACACTGCCATTTGCAAACATGAGGGGTTGTCTTTCAAGTACCCGGGGAACAATATTTCATGGGAGTAATTTATGGATGCATCTGATGCAGAATTGATTACAGAACAAGAAATTTGGGTTGCTACAATTCCTTATCAAAAGAACTAGGCCTTTCATTATGCTAATGGAGATGTGTATAAATGGACCACTGTTGGAGAATACTTGCACAAAAATTTGATCTAGGACCATTACCATATGAGGGTGGAGGGTGAAGGGTTCAGTCTGGATGAGGCAATGAAAGACAAAGGTCTGGTCTAGGATGCAATTTTTAGTGAAAGTAAGCTCTCGGATTGAGCACTTGGGAAGGAAGTCGCGCATGCCTCTGTTTCAAGTAGATTGTTTGATTGTATTACATTTAACATTAAGATTTCTTTTTTCATTGAAATTTAGCTATAGTTAGATGACCTAACATATCACATTTTTTTCATCTATGCTCTTCTTCCATATGCGCTATCGACTTATGACGTTTCCTTTGCAACATCTGGTGCAAATGCTAGTTTCAACCCAATATGGAAGAGGTGTTGTAATGTACCGTTATGTTATGTTATCTAAACATTTTGACCCGGTCAACTTGCATAAAAATAAAAATAAATTAAAATAAAATAAATTATCCATTAATAGTATATTAAAACTTTAAACTCAGTAAATACAATATAATATATATAATATATGTTAATTATTATTTATTAATAATTACACCATTCTAGAATCCACTTATAACTCGTGATCTACAAGCTCTAATAGATCAAATGTCTCAAGTACAAAACTTTCTTCAAGTTTAACACAGAAAAAGTTAATAATCCTTCTGGAAAATTAAATAGATCAACAAAAATTCACAACAAATTTCTATCAGTATAAAAAATTCAATAAATAAATATATCACATTAATTAAAATAAAAACTAAAAATTAATATAAAACTAAATAAATATAATAATGAAAAACTAAATAAATATAATAACGAGATAAATGGATATACATTTATATTTACTTTACCAACTCGGGATAGCTAGATAGCAAAGCTAGATTTATCCTTTCTACAACACTCTCACGTGAATAAAATCCTTAGGAATTCCTAAATTGATTTTCTTAAGCATTAAGTGGAGAATTTATGGTTTTTTTTTAAGTACAAATTGAGTTGCTTTTCTTAAAAGAGCATGGGCGTTTCAGTTGACCCTAACACATAAATGGACCTTTTCACACATAAAAAATCACGTTATACTAAAATCAAACTGTTAACAATAAAATAATGGTTATTATAGAATTAGCTTTTGAATAATAATCAAACGGTTAACAATAAAATAATGGTTATTATAGAACTAGCTTTTGAATAATAATGTTATTCAAATTTTCATAGTTATTAATATTATCAAATTAATTTCAATATTTTTTTTACACATAAAAAAATCACATTATACTAAAATCAAACGGTTAACAATAAAATAAT
>APFE030539607.1:113671-125517 GCA_000404065.3 Pinus taeda | reverse complement strand
TTTATAATTTTCTTTTTTCAATTAAACCTAAAGGAAAACAAATTATAATTACTTTTGAGATATATTTAAACCCTCCATCACATTAAAATATATAAGATATATATAGTAGCCATAAATCTAGACTCATTTTATCATATAAATGAAAATAATAATTGTATATCCATATTCAAATTTCATTAATAAGCACATAAAAAATTAATACTTGTAATATAACAAGATTTTTAACCATGGAAAATTCACTCCCCACTTTACCATAGATATTAATTAACTGTAAAATAGGCTTGTTACATTAAAAAAATCAATTAAAATGAAATAAAATAAAATTGAAAAAATATAATTAAATATTTAAATTACTAATTATTAATAATTACACCATCCTAGATCCATCTTTTAACCCTATCAAGCTCTAAGAGGGATCAATTCTCTTAAGTGCAATTTTTTTTCCTAAGTTTTGTATTAGAAGAGGTTTGCAGTTTGAGAGGTTTGATCTCTCTCAGAGTTAAAATAAATCTACAATAATTCACAACAAAATTTCTATTCACTAATAAAAAACTTCCATAAATTTCTAGGCAACGCTGGATTTGGAGGAATCTTTAGGGACAGCCAGCAGAATACCAGATGGATTTTTGCGGAGTGGGGAGGAGAAATGACTAATAATGAGGCTGAGCTATGGGCGGTCCACCACGGCCTTCAAATTGCAATACGCAATGGTTATAGAAACCTGGTGATCGAGGGGGATTCCCAACTGGTCATCGAAACATTGAAAAAGATTAATAATGGCAGAAACTGGGAACGTGTCACTAGCAGCTGGCGAACAGCAGGCATCATTTAGGACATTGCAGAATTACTGAAAGATGTGGACTACAAAATCTTCACCCATGTAAAACAAAACGGGAATTGTGCAATGGATTTTCTTGCAAATTGGGGTTGTAAGGGCCGAGCTGGCAAAATAGACAGCATGTGGAGAACGATTCAAGTTAATGAGGAGTGGAAGGAGTTGGACAATATCATAAATCATGACCATGACCAGGCCACGCAGGATCATCATGAATAGGATTACCCTGCGAATTGCGATACTCGTGCGAAATACTGGGGACGAACAGAATTTGGGTCAGACATTAAATGAGTGTCAGAAAGGACCTAGGGAGGAGATCAGTGATCACCATGCGAAATCATATCGGGAAGGTGCGAGAACAGAGAGGAAAAATCCACCTCATAAAAATCCAATCATATTTTTGAACTGGCGGAGAGAAGGTCAGTACATGTCAGCGACCTTAAATGGGAATAAATCTAACAAGATTGTTGATAGGACTTGCGAGGATCGGAATAACAGATGGCAAGGTAAGGACAAGGGGACATATAAGAGGAGCGGGATTAGGGACGTTATATCAACCTGCATGCAAAGCACCCGACTCCAAGAGAATTCAGTTAAATTCCGCAGAGCAAGAGGAAACACAGGTCCATCGAGAGCCTCCAGTGCTAAGCGTATTCGTTCACCTGTGAGCGGTATTATGGAAACTCGAAAGAGAGCCAGGTTAGCAGAAGAGATGGAAGCGGAGCGAATCAGAGAGCAAGACAGGAAGGGGAAAGGGGTGATGAAAGAAGAGAAAGCGGAGGAAATTTATGAAATTCTCGACGTTTCTGATGAGGATGAAAGCAGAGAGCAAAGCATGAACGCAGAGGAATGGGAGCAGTACGCTATGGGCATCAGCCAGCGGAGCCGGCGGGGCAGAAGGGTACAACAACGAGGGCGGCAGAAGAGGAATAGACAAGCAGACCGCGAGGCAGAACCAAGCAATGGATAAGACAGCGAGGCCAATAGAGCTCGTGGAGGCAGGGGAGAACGACAGGAGCAGAGTAGGAGACCAGCCAGAAGGGCCAGACAGACCTTTGAACAAAAAATCCAGCAAGATGAGAGAGCCTACTCTCAGAATACCAGTCCCAGAATCAGGAGGATTATCCAAAACATGGAAGAAGAAGCTATTCAAGCCCAATCCGACTCGGAGATGGAGGACTGGGAATTTCTAGTGCATGACCCCGGCAATACGAGAGGCAGAATGTCCCTGTTTAAACAGTCATTACACATTTACTAGGTGATGAAACGGTTACTAGCAAAGGCTCTGGAGCAGACTGCTACTGAAATGGCAGAGTTGGCTCAGGGAGTCCCCAATTTGAGGCGGGAGCTCCGCATACTGCAAATTTCCATGGAAATGGAGGAGAAAAAGTTAGATGAAATCCAGCAGATGCTTAAAGATGGTCAGATGCGGAGCAACAAAGAGATCTCACCAAATCTAGGAGATGCAGCTGAGTAACCTCTGTTTTAATGTTTTCTTTTTTGATGAATCTGCGGCATATAGATAGACTAGACAGGTTTCATAGTTTTGTAATAGATAGCTATCATGTGTATATCAACAGAATCAGAACGTGGAATGATTGTGTAGTTTATATAGCTTGGAAAAACAGACTGTGGTATTTCTTTTTTTGGTATGTGGTTAAAAACTTTAGGTGGATGCCCTACTCGGTTTCCCTTTGTGGGCATGTAGATGGTTCCACCAATACTGCTGTAATGTTTTGACTTGATAATAGAAAAACAAGAGTAACACCTTTGCCTACAAAAAAAAATAAAAATAACATGTAACATAAGTAAATTAAGTATAATAATGAGATAAGTTGATGTAAATTTATATTTACTTTACAAACTCACGATGCCAAGATAACAGGGCTAGATAGATTTACTTTCTGCAAGACTTATGATTATTCGGTGGAGAACCTATGGCCTTTTTAGTATGACTTGAGTTGCTTTTCTTAGAAGAGCATGGACATAAAAAATTACATATGCTAAAATCAAACTGTTAGTTGTTATTATAGAATTAGCTTTTGAATAATAGTGTTATTCAATTTTTCATAGTTATTAATATTATAGAATTAACTTTAGAAAAATTAAATAATGTTGCTATTATAGAATTAGCTTTTGAATAATAATGTTATTCAAATTTCCATAGTTATTAATATTATAAAATTAATTTGAGAAAAATAATTACATGCAGTTCTTTTCCTAAAATAATATATAGAGATAAAAATTGAAAATGACTTTAATTTCACCTTCGCAATGTCTTCATCATGGCTTATTCTTTTTGCATAAGTTTCATTTCTTCCCCTTTTATATGTCGAAGTGATTTTTGCGTGAAGTTTCATTTCTTCTCCTTTTGTATGTCGAAGTCATTAAATGCAACACTGTAACATCCCTCGGTGACATCACATGAAAATGTAGGGAATTATAATTTTTTTATACAAAATACTCACGAGTAATTATCCAAATCACTATTCGAGATCCTCATTAACCATTAGATAGCATGTTCATCAATACATAGAGTAACTTTCAGTAGAGGAATAGTAAGTTGCATAACCATTAACAACCATTGTTGTAGTCTATTAACATAAACTGTATGATGAACCTTGCATCCATTTCATGATTCCCTTAACCAGATTAATTAATCACATACTTGACATCATGAACATCACATGATCCAAGTAATAAACATCATTAAATTGACACAATAATCAAGCACAACATTGAACAACGATATACCTTAAAAACCTCGTAGGGTGAAAACCAACAAACGTTTAATTTTTTTATTAAACGCTCGTGAGGGTGTTCACCCCTCACTCAATGTCTTATAAGGGAGTCCATCCCTTAATCATTGTCATAAAATATTACAAGAGAATATCATTCAAATACAACATATGTAGCTAAAAGCTATTACAATCACTATGATATCATTTACTCATAAACCTTCAATCTTCATATATTTGTGACCTAGTTATTCCTTAATTGGACCATCCTGCAGCTCGCTCTCATTTGCATGGACCATTATTTATTTATTTGCCACCATGTTAAGCATAACCTTTCCTGCCATTGTTGTCGTCAATATACGCCGCTGATATCATGATTACATAAAGTATTAATCAACCAATTCATAAATCCATACAAGTGATGCTTCACCATGTATTCATATACATTCATGAAATGTAAGCAAAATATTGCGACATGCTTCCTTTAACAACACTGCATATGCACTAGTTATAAGCATGTAACCATCCAAGCATGTCTACAAAATAAATACCACATTAACTAATATTTACTTTACACAAGCACACGCTCTTGCAAGACAAATCAATACAATTGTCTAGACATTCCTTTAAAGGAAACTAACACATCCGTTATGATCTTCGTGCATACGAATTACATAAATTTTATCAAGAGAACTAACCCTTCAACTATTTCTCTTGGTGCATGCAAATATCTAAATAAATGTAACACAACGAATGTTGTTCCTATGCAAATGCATACACTTTCCAAAGGAATGCTTAACACAATAGAGTATGCAAACACAAGTTTCATTTTCGAGGAAATCTAGTACAATAGGGCAGAAAAAACTTTTTTTCTTATCCATAAAACTAATGCATTAAAGCATAACAACATTACCCATATACATATTCGAAGGAAACCAACACAATACTTATGGTTTTTATGCATGTAAATTCATCTTCTCTCCCAAAGAATATTTTCCAATGTAAGCTAACACAACATGCTACCTTTTCCCGCATGCAAATGTAAATTTTTTATAAACGAAAGCTAATACAAATCATGCATGCATCTACATGATCTTATTCCAAAAGAAACTAATGTAATAGTTATGATAACATAAAAATAATCACATATTGTTTTCTAAAGAAATATAGCTCAATAGTTCTATCCATGGAAAGGACATATCTCTATAACATAACTATTCTTTGTTTATGGAAGAGCTTACCATAATAGTTCTTTTTTAATGTATCCAACACATATCCCTCCTTTAAGAGGGTCTAGCTATTTATGTTATGTATGGAAATACTATTGTTTCTATGGTCATGCATATGTGTTCTTTCAAATAAAATGATTGTTTATTTGTGCAAATAACACACTTATTTTCAAGAACCCAACATAGTTTCTCTATCTTTTATTTACAATTTTTTCATGCATTTGTTTTCAAGAAAGTATCATAATCAACCCTTCTTTTGCACATAAGAACTAGGAAAGCCTTTTTTTAGAATAATAACAATGTTAACCTTTTATGCATTGAACCATGCAATTAAATCAAACTATCCAATATACAACACACAAATAATTGATCTTTTTACCCATATATAACTTTTGAAAACACTTGCAAATGAATTAACATAATTGACTTATCTTTCACGCACAAGAAAAAACATATTCTTTCCAAAGAAGATTCCTATGACTTATATTATCCCTGTGCATTTGATCTATGCATAGGATATTATCTTTTCTCATAACTAAGTATTTTTTTTTTTCAAAATAAATTACCATAACTCTCATGGAAATATTTGCCATAGATTTATTAAATAACTAATCTTTACCAACACCATGGATATCTTTTACCATGACTAAGCACAAAACCATTGTGTTCTTTTCATGAACACCACAAGGTTTATTTATTTATTTACTTTTAACCAAAAGGATTGAATTACTTATCTCTCTAAATGGCCTCATTTTGCATGGTGAGGAAACGAGTTGCTACAATCCATCCTAAGTTTTTTTGTTTGTTTTTTATTATCTTGACTTCTTGATCTTTTGCATGTCTAGTTCTGCTTTAGCAAGTTACTTGTCTTTATACAAGGTATCAATAACAAGAATACTTATATTTTAACCAAAACAAATATTTATTTGCAGTCTCTTTTTCTAGATGACAACCTTGCTTCTTATCATTTCCACACTTAAGAATGCATATGCAATAATTCTCAAGACATAACAACACTAACTTATCTTATTTTGGGCATAATTATTTTAAGTCTTTTATTTATTTTTTAACAAAATACTCATCTTTCAATATATGGAAATTGTTGTGCATAAAGCTCTCGTAGCTGCGATGTTGAGGAATAACAATAGAGGTTTTACACTGGTGTCACCCTCCACAAACCAATGACACTGACCCCAACCTCTTTGCAGGTTAATCACAGTATTCCTAAACTCTCCACAGAAAGTCTTATCGCAATCTCAGTTTTTCAAATCAAATGTCAACTTCTACTAAAGATTCTCCAGGGCATTGCTCTTCAAATTATTCCCAAAGTTTCTCAACCCGTTACATCAAATTTCCCATCGTCCTTGAGTAAGGAACACTGCCTGGATAATTTCGCCATGACTGATCACATACACCTTTCATGAGTTGTTTATACGACTAGACATAAATTTTCCAGGTTCTTCATCTCATTTTTATTATTTCTTGGAATATGTCTGTTGGGCTTCAAAATCTCATACAAATATCACTCATTAACATACATTTTTCACCTATGCTTCCATTATATCACTCATTATTCACTACCATGTCACTTCATTTTTCCCTATTGTTCATCATTAATGGGACTCATTTATATCTTCCAAATATTATTTATTTTCAAGCATTTTTAAGAGAAATTCTTGATTAAATATTAGAAAATAATATATTTTACTTCATATATGGAAAGTGGATTGTTTTTGTGACATGTGTAGGTAGAAAGGAAGCTTCCAAGACACCTTTATTTGGCCTTGACTGATCAAATTCGAATTTGATAAGATAAGGCTCATGAAGAAGATCATGATCTCATGGAGAAGATCAAGGACAAAAGGGGTTTATGTGTCTAGATGGTTGAGAGATGTATGGAACTAAAGAGAGATTAGTGGATCATCATTATGAGTTTGTTATCTCATCCCATTGTATAAATAGGAGTACAATCTCCTCCATTTGTAATTTTAGAGTTCCATTTGTAATCTTAGAGTTGGTTTGTACATCATGATGGAGATTTTGAAATAAAGAATCATACTTTGATTTTGTTGCTTCTACATTTGAGTCTCCTTTGAAGTGGTGTGCTTGTGGAGTTATGGAGGGCCCCCATGGCCACACTTGCATGCTTATTTTAGGTATAATTTAATTTATGTTTCTATTTCATTTCAGCTTTTAAGTTCTGGTTGGATATTCTAATTGTTGGAAGAAATCTTAAAATTCATGTGTTCTTGTAAGGGAACCATAAGATCTCCGACAAATTAGGAATCTCTCTAGTTTGTTTAGTTGTTGGATGAAATCTTAAAATTCATGTGTTCTTGTAAGGGAATCTTAAGATCTTTGACAAATTAGGAATCTCTCTAGTTTGTTTAATTGTTGGAAGAAATCTTAAAATTCATGTGTTCTTGTAAGGGAACCATAAGATCTTCGACAAATTAGGAACCTCTCTAGTTTGTTTAGTTATTGGAATAGATCTTGGTGAATGTGTTCTTGTAAGGGAACCAATAGATCTCAGACAAATTAGAAATCTTTCTAGACCTATAGGTGGTACTTCTAAGTTTACCTTCCCGGGTTGACATTAATTGAACTCAAATTTGCATCCGCATTTTAGGCCAAACAATGTCATAAAATAGTTTATATAGTTACCTAGGGCCCTAAGTAAATCTTGATGAAAATGATTAGTAAAAATTAAATATAATATATATATTATATATATTCCATCTTCTTGTGCCCTCCCCAGTTGAAAATGGATCAGAATTTAAGTTTAAACTATAAGGTACATTGTTATTACCTTAACAAATTCTTGGCTTGGCTCATAACCGATCAAGATAAATATGACTATTGTGTAAATTTATGAGCTTAAGAGAATTTCATTATAGTAATTAATGGTAGGGATGTTACATACTCCCCCCCTGAAGTCAACACCATCCTTGATGTTTATCATCAACTTTCACTCAGGATATAATAATATAAACAACTCCTCCCCCTTTACAAGGAAGAATTTAACATTTTAGCAATAGTAACAATACACAAGTTCTACTTTTCATTAATTGGCCATTATTCAAATTGATAAAATAAAAAGCAAAATCTCTATATCAAGTTACCATTACTTACCCATTACTCTTGAAAGTCATGGTCACTTTTATGTAAGTACTCCAATGGTTTGATAGCCCAACAACAAGCACCCTGTAAACTATGACTAACAAATCTAACATAATCATATTAGTCACAACATTTTCAATAAAATGAAAGACTTTTAACTATCAATCAATTGTGCAATGTTAGGTGATATTTCTATCACAATACTTTTACAAGTACTTAGAGAGCACCAACACTCTAATAATCAAAATGATGAATCACTGCACCATGTGCACACTGTCTTTTGTCTTAGCTACTGCTAAAGACATCCACACAGTACTTCTAAAAGTACTCAGAGAGCACCTAGCTCTCTAATCATCAAAATGATCAATAATTGCACCAAGTGCATACTATCCTAGCCCCTAATAAGACATTCAAAAGATTAGTAATATAATAAAGGAACTCCACTCCTAGTAATTCCTAACATGTTTACACAATATATATAAAATTCATTTTTAACATAACACATAACTGATTAGTTAATTTTTTCTACTAGGAGAACCACAGTGGCAAAAAAATGCTCCTCCCAACCCATGGGAACTAGTTTCCACAACCAGATTGAGTCATTTTCACATCTAGACAGTTTTCTGACAGAGACAATACTAGGTCCATTCTAGAATTCCACTAGCAAGAAACCTCAAGAATTTCAATGACCATAAGGGGTCCAATATAGGATTCCTCTTGGGAGCGTCCTGCCTATTCCTCTGACAATGTCTCATTTATGAGGAATTTTGGGCCTCCTCCAACAAGCACCAAATTAATAGAGTTGCCTTAGGATTTTTCCTCTCTTCACCATCTTGGCCAACTCTTTTCCCTTATTGAGATCATTTTATCTCTAGGGAGAGGAAATCAGGGCAGGCAAGTACCATCAACCCCTCTGGGTAGGCAACCACCGTCAACCCAAGGCCTACTGGCCTTTTACAACTATCCAAAACTGTATCGCATGTAAAATTATCTTTTAAAATTTTTTCTAACAATGATTTACATCATGAACCATATGCACATTATTATTAATGAAAGAAACATTTATGTCCACCATGCAATTATACTTAACCCTCAGCATGAGTCCACAATATCTAGGTTGACAGGAAACATAACTGAGATACATGTGATATGTATTCTCATTTTTCCAAATAACAAAATCATACATATCATAACACTATACTTTCTCATTTATGGTTTTAATTTGCATTGCAATGTTTTACTTTCATAGTTTTTTCTTGTTTCCATTAAGCCACCCCTGCTTAGTCCCGTCAACAACATTAGTCATAAATATGCATTCACTTTCAAAATAATTTTAGTTTCATGCGTATAATACTGTCATGCATAAAAGTATATGCAAATATTCATTAATGTGTATATGTCAATAATATTTAGTGTAACAATCCAAACATTTCCAATTTCCCACAGTGTACTGTTATCAACAGACCAACATAACAACTACCATAATCACTTATTTACAACTTGCAATAAGCTTTAATCAAAACCAATTCTTGCATATAAGTTTTAATAGTTAGTCATGCAACACTAACTAATCATCCATGACAAGACTCAGTCAACAAATAACTATTATAGTCAAGTCTCACTACTTGACTCATTTTTTTTTTAACATCTAAAGGGGTACTTTCAATATCCATTTTAAAACACTTTATCATCCTCTTCAAGGACATTACCTATACTTTTCATTCAAGCAATTATTCTTTGTCAATAGTGCATTGTAACTTTAGTCATGTCTCATTAATTATTTTATATTTGCAAAGCATGGAAGTTGATTCTCACTTTCCTTAGTGAGTCTTTAAGACTGTTCATAGGTGTAACAAAGGTTTTATTATCTTTTATCCTCATCAGTATTCAAATATCATGAACAAAGTTTTGCAACCGACTTTATTACTTACTACTCTTTAATGTAGTTATAAACATGAATCACACATCTCATGTCAAAAGTAGCCTTCTACATATAACAACATGTATATTTCTATACTCATACCTGAGCTGATGCCCACTAGTAGCATACTTCGATTTCTTTTTTGCTTAACAATTCCTAAAGGCGCCAGTGCTGTAACATGGCTCTGATATCACTATTAACAACCCCTGGTGGCCTCACAAGAAAATGCAGGGTAGTTAGAATTTTTTTATACAAGTTAACCATGGGTAATTATCCAAATCACTATTTCAGATCCTCATTAACCATTATATAGCATGTTCATCAGTACATAGAGTAAATTTTAGTAGAGGAATAATAAGTTACATAACCATTAATAACCACTGTTGTAGTATATTAACATAAACTGTATAATGAACCTTGCATTCCTTTCATGATTCCCTTAATTAGATTAATTAAGCACATAGTTGACATCATGAACATCACATCATCTAAGGAATAAACATCATTAAATCAACACAATAATCAAGCACACCATTGAACACCGATACATCTTGGAAACCCCGTGAAAACTAGCAAACGTTTAATTTTATTATTAAACGCTCGTGAGGGTCTTCACCCCTCACTCAATGGCATATAAGGGAGTCCATCCCTTAATCATTGTCATAAAATATTACAAGAGAATATCATTCAAATACAATATGTCTAGCTAAAACTATTACTGTGGCTTGGTTGTTCCTTCAGTAGACCATCCTACAGTTCACACTCATTTGCATGGACCATTATTTATTTACTTGCCACCATGTTAAGCATAACCATTCCCACCATTGTTGTCGTTAGCATATGTTGATATCATGATTACATAAAGTGTTTATCAACCAATTCATAAATCCATACTAGTCATGCTTCACCATGTACTCATATACATTCATGAAATGTAAGAAAAATATTATGACATGCTTCCTTTAACAACACTGCATATGCACTATTTATAAGCATGTAATCATCCAAGCACCTCTATAAAATAAATACCACATTAACTAATATTTCCTTTACACAAGCACATGCTCTTGCAAGACAAATCACTACAATTGTCCAAACATTCCTTTAAAGCAAACTAAGACATTAGTTATAATTTTTGTGCATACGAATTACATAAATTTTATCAAGATAACTAGCCCTTCAACTATTGCTTTTTGTGTATGCAAATGTGTAAAGAAATCTAACACAATGAATGTTTTTCCTATGCAAATGGATACACTTTCCAAAGGAATGCTTAACACTTTCCTTTTAGAGGAAATATAGCACAATTGGGCATACAAAAACATGTTTTCTTATCCATAAAACTAATGCACTAAAGCATATCAACATTACCCATATATATATTCCAAGGAAACCAACATAGTACTTTTGGTTTTTGTGCATGTAAATTCATTTCTTTCCCAAAGAATCTTTTCCAATGTAAGATAACACAACATGCTATCTTTCCCGTGTACAAATCTATATTTTTTTCTAAATGAAAGCTAATGCAAATCATGCATGCATGTGCATGATCTTATTCCAAAAGAAACTAACGTAATAGTTATGATAGCATAAAAACAATCACATATCTTTTCTAAATAAATATAGCTCAATAGTTCTATCCATGCAAAGGACATATCTCTATAACATAACTATTATTTGTGTATGCATGAGCTTATCATAATAGTCCCTTTTTAATGTATCTAACACATATCCCTCCTTTAAGAGGGTCTAACTATTTATGTTATACATGGGAATACTATTGTTTCTACGGTCATGCATATGTGTTCTTTCAAATAAAATGATTGTTTATTTGCGCAAATAACACACACTTATTTTCTAGAACCCAACATAGTTTCTCTATCTTTTATGTTCAAAATTTTCATGCATTTGTTTCCAAGAAATTATGATAATCAACCATTTTTTTGTGCATAAGAAATAGGAAAACCTTTTTTAGAATAGTAACAATGTTAACCTTTTATGCT
>APFE030539607.1:99654-112681 GCA_000404065.3 Pinus taeda | reverse complement strand
GTCTCTTTTTCCAGATGACAACCTTGCTTCTTATCATTTCCACACTTAAAAATGTATATGCAATAATTCTCAAGACATAACAATGCTAGCTTATCTTTTTTTCCAAAGAAAAAAGCACAATTTTTGTATCTACGAGAGCTTCATGCACAACGATTTCCAAATATTAAAAGATGAGTATTTTATTAAAATAAATAATTAAAAGACTTAAAATAATTATGCCTAAGAAAAGATAAGTTAGCGTTGGAAACACTAACTTATTTTATCTTAGGCATAATTATTTTAAGTCTTTTAATTTTTTTTTAACAAAATACTCATCTTTTAATATCTGGAAATCGTTTTGCATGAATCTCTCGTAGATGCGATGTTGAGGAATAACAACAGGGTTTTTACACTAATGTCACCCTCTGCAAACCAACAACACTAACCCCAACCTCTTTGCAGGTTAATCACAATCTGCCTAAACTCTCCACAGAAAGCCTTGTCACAATCTTAGTTTTTCAAATCAAATGTCAACTTCTTCCATAGATTCTCCATGGCGTTTCTCTTCACATTATTCCCAACGTTTTTCAACCCCCTTCCACCAAATTTCCCATCGTCCTTGAGTAAGGAACATTGCCTAGAGATTTTTTCCATGACTAGTCACGTGCACATTTTGTGAGTTGTTTATATGCCCATACATAAAGTTTCTAAGTTTTTCATCTCTTTTTTTATTATTTCACGGAATATGTCATAAAATAGTTTAGATAGTTACCGAGGACCCTATCAAAATATTTATGAAAACGATTAGTCAAAAATTGAATTATATATATACTATCTTCTTGTGCCCTCCCCAGTTGAAAATGGATCATAACTTAAGTTTAAACTATAAGGTAAACCGTTATTACCTTAACAAATTCTTGGCTTGGCTCATAACCGATCAATATATATATGGTTATTGTATACATATATGAGCTCACGGGAATTTCATTACAGTATTTAATGGTAGGGATGTTACATACTCCCACCCTTGAAGTAAACACCGTCCTCAATGTTTATCATTAACTTTTATTCATGATATAATAATATAAACAACCAAAAGGGAATCACCCCCCTTGAAAAGGAAGAATTTAACATTTTATTAATAGTAACAATACGCAAGTTCTACTTTCCATTAATTGATAAATTAAAAAACAAAATCTCTATATCAATTTACAATTACTTACCCATTATTCTTGAAAGTCATGGTCACTTTTATGTAAGTACTCCAATGGTTTGATAGCCCAACAACAAGCACCCTGTAATCTATGACTAACAAATCCAACATAATCATATTAGTCACAACATTTTCAATCAAATGAAAGAATTTTAACTATCAACCAATTATGCAATGTTAAGTGATATTTCTATCACAATACTTCTACAAGTACTTAGAGGGCACCGACACTCTAATAATCAAAAAGATGAATCATTACACCACGTGCACACTATCATTTTTTTTTATATCCTACTAAAGACACCCACACAATGTTTCTTAAAGTACTCGAGGAGCACCTAGATCTCCAATCATCAAAATGATCAATAAATGCACCAAGTGCATACTGTCTTAGCGCTAAGACATTCAAAATATTAGTAATAAAATAAAGGAACTCCACTGTCAATAATTCCTAACATGTTTACACAATTTTATATAAAATTTATTTTTAACAGAACACATAACCGATTAGTTAATTTGTTTTGCTAGGAAAACAACAGTGGCAAAAGAATGATCCTTCCAACCCTTGGGAACTAGTTTACACAACCAGATTCAGTGATTTTCACATCTAGACAGTTTTCTGACAAAGACTAGGTCCATTCTCGAATTCCACTGGTCAACCAACTCAAGAATTCCAATGAACACAAAGAGTCCAATATATGATTCCTCTTGGCAGTGTCCTACCTATTCCTCTGACATCGCCCCATCTATGAGGAATTTTAGGCCTCCTCCAAGAGGCTCCAAATACACATAGTTGCCTCAGGCCTTTTCCCCTCTGCATCATCTTGGCCAACTCTTTTCCCTTACTGAGATCATTTATCTCTAGGGAGAGGAAATCTTGGCAGGTAAGCTTCATAAACACCTCTCGACGGGACACCGTTGTCAACCCAAGGCCTCCTAACCTCTAACAATTGTCCACAACTATTTGGCATGTAAAGTTCACTTTTAGCACTTTTTCCCACAATGATTTACATAACGAACCATATGCACATTATTATCAACAAAAGAAACATTTATCTACACCATGCATTTATACTTGACCCTCAACATGGGTCCACAATATCTAGATTGACAGGAAGCATAACTAACATACATGTGATATGCATTCTGAATTTTCCAAATAAAAAAATCATACATATCATAACATTATACTTGCTCATTTATGGTTGTAATTGGCCTTGCAACGTTTTACTTTCATAGTTTTTTCTTGTTGCCATTAAGCTACCACTGCTTAATCCCATCAACAACATTAGTCATAACTATGCATTCACTTTCAAAATTATTTTAGTTTAATGCGTACAATATTGTCATGCATAAAAGTATATGAAAATATTGTTTTTTTGATCAAGTAAGACTGGAACCTTCCATTAGTCAAGAGAAAATACATATTATACACTAGCAACACCAGCTCTATGAACCAATCAACAGCCAGCTGGGTTGACTAATCAAAACTACATCAGGACTGTTGGCAAAACAATCCGTCCACTAGAGAGTACACAAAAATTGCCCCGTTTATCTAACCGTCCTCAGAGTGGCACTCTAGATAACCAGCGCACACGAACCCTTAAGCTCTTGATGTCAAATCTCGCTTATCACATAAACCTTTTGATCGTGCTATATTTCTATTATAATTCGTTTATAATAGAAATACCCATAAACACGCAATAACTTACCTTTTCGCCCTTTTCCTCGGTTTGTGCCAGACTTCAAAAAGAATTCACCTGCATTAATAACTTCATTGGATCCACTCCATCACTATCGGCGCATCGCTTAACAACATTCTAGTGCACCTTCACTTAACCTTCCTCTGATCGCCGATTAAACCGATCTCCACCATCCATTTCTTTCCGCGATCCAACAGTCAATAGCTTTTCTTGCTCAATCAAACTGCATGACACTCCTTCGTCATTGATTTGTGCTTAGTGGATCCGACGGTCCACAACGATTTCGGGTCGACAAATAGCACGGAGAAAACCCACCCGAAAAGTGGTTTTTTATTTTCCTCCGCTGCTACATGTCACTCAGTTAGTGGAATCAGGTGACTGCCCTTCAATACCACTAACCATCCTTCCTCCGCCTGAAATACCACTTCACTGCGTTAAATAGAAATAATCCACAAACACACAATAACTTACCTTTTCGCCCTTTTCCTCTGTCCTTTTCGGACTTCAAAAAGAATTTACCCGCGTTAAAAACTTCATTGGTTCTGCTCCATTGCTATCGGCGCATCGCTTAACAACATTCCAACGCACCTTCACTTAACCTTCCTCTGATCACCGATTAAATTGATCTCCACCATCCATTTCTTTCCGCAATCCAACATTCAATATCTTTTCCCACTCAATCAAACTACACGACACTCCTCCATCATTGATTTGCGCTTAGTGGATCTGATGGTCCACAACGATTTTGGGTCAACAAATAGCACAGAGAAAACCCGCCCGAAAAGAGGTTTTTTATTTTCCTCCGCTGCTACGTGTCGCTCGGTTAGTGGAATCGGCCAACTATCCTTCAATACCACTTACCATCCCTCCTTCGCCCAAAATACCTCTTCATTGCGTTATCTTCTGTGCTCTTTCACCGTGCAATGATCGTCGATCTGTTGCTCTATCGATCTATGGTTCACTGCTTGCCAAACCAGCCCGCTATTTACCACTTGCGCTTGGTCCATTCTCCACTAGTTTCATCAGTCTCTAACTGTTGAATTTACATGTTCCGAGAATACTCCCTGTCTATGGTCGCCTGTCTATGACAATCTTTGCACGAAGTCCCTGAGGGTGTCAATGCCCAAGTATATATTCTATTACTTCTTGAATAGAGCACTCCTTCATTCACCAAGCGATCCATTAATCTGTTGGCTATTCTGCGTATGTGAACAAATTGGAGTGTTCTCAAGGTTCTTAGGTGGGATTGTATACATTGATAGACCTGCGATAAATGCCAGTGTTTTGACACATTTTTTCTGGTGCTGTACCATTGCATATCTTCTTGACCGAATTAATTATCAATTCCGAGTCTGCTTCTACAATAACATTGTGTAAATCTGACTCAATCAAGATTTCTAGGCATTGCTCTAAGGCCATGAGTTCCACCATGTTATTAGTGGCATCCCCAAATGGCTATGAAAGATAGTTTGTATGTATCCCTTCTCATCTCTTATGACTTCGCCATAACCAACCACTCCAGGGTTTCCTTTAGAGGCTCCATCTATATTGAATTTCAGAGAACCAGGTGGAAGAGGTTGCCAAAATTCCTTACCCGCTATTGTATAGATTGCGCTCTTGCTTATGCCCTGGGGGATCGGTAACTGGAGACCCAATTGCAAAAGTATATGTGCATCATGGTTTAGAGGAGGGTTTTTGGGGGGGTTTCTTTGGACAGGTACTTACAGTTTCTTTGAGATGTCTTATAATCTGAGCTATGATGCTCTATGTTGAGCCAATTCTATTCTTGAAAATCCTGTTATTGTGTTCTTTCTAGACATCCCAGATCAAAAAACCTGGAATCAAAGTCCAGGCTTTGTTGACTGTTTCATTTTCTGAGAAATCTTTCTGCCAATTCTTGAAAGTGCCAGTAATGCTGGAAGCATCCTTGTCAGTTTGCCTGAAGATTGAGGCTATCCAATTCCACAAGGTAGAGGTGAATGGGTAGAGGTTGAGTAGGTGATCCATCTTTTCTTCTTGTAGAAAACACAACTGGCATCTAGATGGACCAACTAGACCTCTTTTTTGAATATTTTCCCAAGTCAGAATCTTTTTATGTTGCACCAACCACATGAACAGTTTAATTTCCATCCAGTGCAAATTATGCCATAGGTCCTTCCATATCTTATTAGGGTTTGGAAATTTAAGCCCAATGGAAATTCTTTTGGCTTCTTTGAGGTTGAAGTTGCCTTCATTGTTTCTTCCCCATCTTAGTTGGTTAGACAATGTAGATTTTAAAATCTTTCTTTGTTCCAAGATGACTGCAAGAGCTTCTACTTGGGCCTTCAAAGGGGTTTCTTCACTATATCCCATGTTCTTCCATGTTCTCCATTTATCCTTGTATCTTGTTTGATCCCAGAAGTCACTTACCCTGAGTAAACCTTTATTGTCAGTGTCACTCTTAATATTGGCTAATTCTTCTCTACACATGTTAGATTCCTATTGCCAATTATCCTCCCAAAACCATGCTAGGTTTCCATCTCTGATCTCCCAGAGACCATGCTTCTGAATTATGGATATATTCTCCCAAGCACTATTCCAAATATGGGAGCCCTTGATGTGCCCAGACATCCGAATATGATC
Organism: Pinus taeda; assembly: GCA_000404065.3. NCBI lineage: Eukaryota > Viridiplantae > Streptophyta > Pinopsida > Pinales > Pinaceae > Pinus > Pinus taeda. The sequence goes on along the minus strand of APFE030539607.1, from coordinate 107,164 downwards.
CATTTCTTGCCAATTATTTGCATACATCTGTTTCCATAGCTTGGCCCGTGGTGTTGCCGACTCCTTTAGCCATCTCCACCAAGGTTTTGTTGCCAAGACTTTGCTAAGGGTTTCAGGGTCATGAAATCCCAGACCCCCATGGTTCTTAGGTTTGCAAAGCTTATCTCAAGCTACCAAAGCCCATTTATTTTTCTCTTCCCCTTTGCCCCAAAGAAAATCTCTTTGAATGTTCCTGATGAGTTGCAAAACTCCTTTAGGAGCAGGAAGAGCTGAAAACATGAAGGTGGGAATAGTTTGTAGGACAAACTTTGTAAGCACTAGTCGTCCTGCTAAATTCAAAGACCTGCTTGTCCATTTCCTGATTTTTATCCTGTAGTCTATTAGTCACTGGCTCCCAAAATTCCTTGCGCAGAGGTTTATCAGTGAGAGGTATTCCTAGATATTTGGATGGCAACTGATCTCTTTGAAAGCTGATAATTTTGGAGAGGTTTCTCTGAATAGCAATGTTAGTATTAAAAAAGAAATTTTTTGATTTGGTGAGGCTTACCTCTATACTAGAGGCCATAGCAAAGTTGTTTAGGATTTGTTTGAACGCTTTAGCTTCCTTGACTGTGGGAGTACCCTGCAGCATAGTGTCATCCACAAATTGTTGATGAGTCTAGGCATCCCCATTTGGGGTGAGTTTGAGACCCTGGATTCTTCCTTCTATATTGGCGGATTTAACTGCTCTGCCTAATCCTTCCATCATGAGAATAAAGAGGAAAGGAGAGAGCGGATCTCCTTGTCGGAGGCCTCTCGAAGGCCTAAAGGTTTTGGATGGAAAGCCATTAAGCAGGATTGAAAAATTAGCTGTAGTAACAAGGGCCATTACCCATCTTATCCAGTCGTGGTTGAAGCCGTATGCTATTAGTACTTCCCTGATGTATGACCAGTTGAGCTTGTCATAAGCTTTCACTAGGTCAAGATGTACGATCATCCCCGCTTGCTTATTGCTCTTAAAAGAATGAACCACCTCGTGAGCTTGAATGATGTTGTTTAGAATTTGCCTTCCTTCCACATAACCAGTTTTCTCCTCAAACACAAGCATTGGAAGTAGGGGGTTGAGTCTGTTTGTAATAGCTTTCAAAATAATTTTGTACACCACATTGCATAGAGCTATGGTTCTAAATGAGTTTGGTGTCATAGCTTTTTCCTCCTTTGGAATCAAAACTATGAAAGAAGTATTAAGCGCCCTCAAAACGGTTTTGGATCTTCTCGAGTACTCCACAACTTCAAGGATATCTTGTTTGACTATTTCCCAACATGCTTTGAAGAAGTCAACATTGAACCCATCTGGTCCTGGAGCTTTCCCATTTTGCATTCCTTTAATGACTTTAGTAACTTCCTCTTCAATCACTGACCTATTAAGATTATAATTGTCTTCCCTAATTACAAGCTTTGGAATGTAATTTGTGAAGTTGTTGGTAAATTTTGATCTGTCTACAAGAGGCTCCTCTACTATGCTTTGGAAATGTTGTACCAGAGCACATTCCATTTCTTTGCGGGTGTTGATCTCTTTCCCTTGAGTGTCTCTGAGTTTTGAAATCCAGTTATGTGACCTGTGATCCATGGTTGACTTGTGAAAAAACGTTGTGTTTCTATCCCCTTCTTTAAGCCATTTCACTCTCAATTTTTTCCTCCAGAAGATCTCCTCTTGCTGGCATCTGTCTTCCCATTCCTATTGAAGAGTGTCAACTTGCTTTTGTCTCTCCTCGGTAAAGCCATCTTTGATAAGGATCTAATTGTTTCCTTGTAGTTTCTGTTCAACCTCTCTTTTAGCCTTGAAAATATTGCCAAACTCCTTTTTGTTCCATTCTTTAAGCCTGATTTTGATGTGTTTCAGTCTCTATTGTAGAAGGAACATATTAGTGCCTTGAATGGGAAAATATTCCACCCACCATTTACCAATAATATTGATGAAGTCAGGGTGAGTAAGCCAAACATTTTCAAACCTGAAAGGTTTGTTCGTTGGAGTGCCTATAAAAGAAGCTTCAAGTTGGATAGGCCAATGATCTAAGCCTCCAAAAGGAAGGATTGATGCAGTTAAGTTAGGGCCAGTGAGAAAGAGGTTCTCCAAGATTATAAATCTATCTAGTTTAGAGGCAACTTGAGAGGCCCCTCCCCTATTATTGTTCTAGGTGAAAGTGCCATTTATTGTCTCCATGTCCACTAGCCTCATGTCATTTAGGAAGTTTTGGAAGGAAATGGAGTCTCTTCCTAGTGTTCTGGTCTCGCCTTTTTTCAGTAAGAGATCTGATCATATTAAAATCCCCTCCCAGAATCCAAGGCATAACACGATGTCTCTCTCTTAACTCCTCTAGTGAGGTGAGAAGCTTGAGTTTGTCTTCAAGTTTTTGAGGACCATAGACATTTGTGATCATATATATTTCCTTATCACCCAAAGGTTGGATCACCATTGAAAGGTAGTTCCTGGATGCTTCAGCATCCAGGATTCCTAGTTTTTGGGGATTCCAAAGTGTGAGAATCCCGCTTGCCGTGTTGTCTACTTTAACTTCCAGATACTCATACTTAATGAGCCATTTGCTATGTATCTCTCTAATTTTATCTATTGAATATTTTGTTTCCTGGATAAACACCATGTCTCGTTTTTCTTCTTTTATTCTATTGCTAAGATTTCTTTGTTTCCTTTTACTTCCTAGGCCCCTAATGTTCTAGCTTGTGAGCTTCATGATGAAAGATTTGTAAATGAGTAACTAGTAAGATCTTTCATCTTACCTGAGTTAATCATGAGTTTCCCACACTTTGTCAGTAGCTCATTCTGTCTTTTCCCGCCTGGGTTCTTGGAAGAGTGTCCTGATGTTGCCTCCATCGTTTGAACCCCTCTATTTTCCTGGCTATCATGGTTTCTTTTGACTCTAGAACCCTTTGCTTGAGATCTCCAGAGGAAGAGCTATTGTACTCTGTCAAACTCCCCTTATGGTAGAGAATCAACCCCTTTGGTGGTTGCCTGCTCCAAGAACTTTTCTAGATCGTGATTCTCCCTCTCAAGAATCTCTTGTAGTTCGTGGTCCTCTGTTCCAAATTCACTTGGGGTCATCTCATGGTCCCTGCCAAGTTCCATGACGCTTGTAAGATCTTCCTTTAGTTTGTTGTTCTTAGGTACATCCTCCATGCTAGCATCTTTTTCCTTCTCTGCAGGATTATCCTCCGATGCTTGGTTCATAACATTGTTCCCACCTTCTTCTTCTAAAATCTTGAAACTGTTATGACTTGGGCATTTATCCTCGCTAGTTTTCCTTTGGTAATTTTTTCCTCCTTGCCCTTTGCCTCCCATCTTGGTAAAGCCTTCAGGGTCTTTGCCTTTTTTGGTTTTCATATTGTCCTCTAGTTTGTTTAAAGGGAAATCTCTAATGAGGTGCCCGTGTTCATGACATTTACGGCATCTGAATGGGACATGTTCATAGTCCACTGCCTACACCCATTCTTCAACATAAAATTCTAGAATAATTTCATCTGGAAGTGCTCCTGATAGGTCCATTTCTACACATATGCGAGAAAAGGAGGTGTATTTTCCTTGCAGAGTCACCTTTGATATTTTTAAAAAATGAACTAATTTATTGCCTATGGCCTTTAAGGATTCAGGCAGCTAGTAATCTAAAGGCAGGGAGTAGAGTCGTATCCATACCGGTACTGATGTGAATGTTTCTTGTTCCGGGACAAAATTCATCACTCATGGTCGCATGTAGAGGCCAACCGCAACATAAAAGTATGGTCCTTCTTCGAACACTCTGTCTTTGTCCTCTAGGTTTGTGAACACCACTGTGAAGAAACCCTTGGACCCAAGGTGGAGGGTTATTTCCCCCTTAGGTTTCCATTGGTTTCTTATCCAAACCTGCAAAGCCTTCTTCGTTGGCCATATCCCCATAAATTTACATATAACTGTGTATGTCGCCATGTGATCCCTGTGCTCCTGTAGTGCCAAATTATTTAAAACAACCCGGGGTCTAATGGCTGACCCGGGTTTGTAGAGTCCTGTCGCACTCCTATGTTCAGCTCTCTGACTGTTGCCTTTTGTTCTCTTCACTCCTCTAACTTCCTCATGATTCTCTTCCTGCTCATGAGAATTGATGTTTTCTGGCTTTTCTGTGCTGAACCTCTCCGTTTCTGCCTCCATTGTTTTTTGAAGCGATTCAAACCCGCTTCCTTTCTTCTATTTGCCACTACATGGCTGTAGGATGGCTGTAGGAGGGAGTAGAACTCCCCCCTCCTCGCCTCTCCATGGCTACCAGAAATAACCCCCTATTGGTCCAAACCCTTTTTTTGCACTTTCCCCCACAACGCCGTCCAGACCCCCGAGATCTCAAGTATATGAAAATATTAATTAATGTGTATATGTAAATAATTGTTAGGGTAACAATCCAAACATTTCCAATTCCTCATAGTGTATTGTTACCAATAGACCAGCACAAGAACTACCATAATCACTTGTTTACAACTTGCAGTAAGCTTTAATCAAAACAAAATCTTGCATATAAGTTTTAATAGTTAGTCATGCAACACTAATTAATCATCCATGACAAGACTCAGTCAAGAACTAACTATTATAGTCAAGTCTCACTACCTGACTCATTGTTTATTTTTAAAAAAATTTTTTAACATCTAAAGAGGTTCTTTCAATATCATTTTTAAAGCACTCTATCATCCTCTTCAAGGATATTCCCCATATTTTTTATTCAAGCATTTATTCTTTATCATAGTGCATTGTAACTTTAGTCATGTCTCATTAATATTTTCATATTTTGAAAGCTTGGTAGTTGTTTTTCACTTTCCTTAGTGAGTGTTTAAGATTGTTCATAGGTGTAACACAAGTTTTATTGTCTTTTATCCTCATCAATATGCAGCTGTAGTGAACCTAGTTTTGTAGTAGACCTTATTACTTACTACTCTTTAATGCAGTTATAAACATGAATCACACCTCTCATGTCAAAAATAGCCTATTGCATAATATGTATAGTGTTAGACTCATACCTGAGTTGATGCCCTCTAGTGGCATACCTCGATTTATTTTCTGCTTAACAATTCCTAAAGGTTCCAGTGCTGTGATCTGGATCTGATATCGCTTGTGACATCCCCAAGTGATCTCACATGAAAATGCAGGGGAGTTACAATTTTTTTTATACAAATTACCCACAGGTAATTATCAAAATCACTATTCCAGATCCTCATTAACCATTAGATAGCATGTTCATCAATGCATAGAGTAACTCTCAGTAGAGGAATAGTAAGTTGCATAACCATTAACAAACACTGTTGTAGTATATTAACATAAATTGTATGACAAACCTTGCATCCATTTCATGATTCCCTTAACCAGATTAATGAATCTCATATTTGACATCATGAACATCACATCAGCCAATGAATCAACATCATTATATTGACACAATAATCAAGCACACCATTGAACACTGATATACCCTAGAAACCACATAGGGTGAAAACCAACAAACATTTAATTTTTTATTAAACGCTCATGAGGGTGTTCACCCCTTACTCAATGGATTATAAGGGAGTCCATCCCTTAATCATTGTCAGAAAATATTACAAGAGAATATAATTAAAATATGATATCTAGCTAAAATCTATTACAATCACCATGATATCGTTTACCCACAAACCTTCAATATTCATATATTTGTGGCTTGGTTGTTCCTTCAGTGGACCATCCTGCAACTCGCACTCATTTTCATGGACCATTATTTATTTACCTACTACCATGCTAAGCATAATATTTCCTCCCATTGTTGTTATTAGTATACATTGATATCATGATTACATAAAGTATTAATCAACCAATTCATAAATCCATACTTGTGATTCTTCACCATGTATTCATAAACATTCATGAAATGTAAGAAACATATCGTGACATGCTTCCTTCAACAACACTGCATATGCACTAGTTATAAGCATGTAACCATCCAAACATGTCTATAAAATAAATGCAACATTAACTAATATTTCCTTTACACAAGCACACGTTCTTGTAAGAAAAATATTTACAACTGTCTAGACATTCCTTTAAAGGAAACTAACACATCAATTATGATCTTCGTGCATATGAATTACATAAATTTTATCAAGATAACTAGCCCTTCAGCTGTTGCTTTTGTTCTTATGCGAATGCATACACTTTCCAAAGGAATTCTTAACACATTAAAGTATGCAAACACATGTTTCCTTTTCAAGGAAATCTAGCACAATAGGGCATACAAAAACATGGTTTCTTATCCATAAAAATAATGCAATAAAGTATACCAACATTACCCATATATATATTCCAAGGAAACCAACATAACACTTATGGTTTTTGTGCATGCAAATTCATCTTCTTTCCCAAAGAATCTTTTCCAATGTAAGTTAACACAACATACTACCTTTTTCCGCATACAAATGTATATTTTTTTCTAAATGAAAGAAAATACAAATCATGCATGCATGTACATGATCTTATTCCAAAAGAAACTAATGCAATATTTACGATAGCATAAAAATAATCACATCTTTTTTCTAAAGAAATATAGCTCAATAGTTCTATCCATACAAAGGACATATCTCTGTAACATAACTATTATTTGTGTATGCATGAGCTTATCATAATAATTCCTTTTTAATGTATCCAACACATATCCCTCCTTTAAGAGGGTCTAGCTATTTATGTTATACATGGGAATACTATTGTTTCTATGGTCATGCGTATGTGTTCTTTCAAATAAAATGATTGTTTATTTGTGCAAATAACACACACTTATTTTCTAGAACCCAACATAGTTTCTCTATCTTTTTATGTTCAAATATTTCATGCATTTTTTTTCCAAGAATGTATCATAATCAACCCTTCTTTTGCACATAAGAACTAGGAAAACCTTTTTTAGAATAATAACAATGTTAACCTTTTATGCATTAAACCATGCAATTAAATCAAACTATCCAATATACAACACACAAATAATTTATCTTTTTACCCACCAAAACATTAACAAAATACTCATTTTGTAATATCTAGAAATCATTGTGCATGAAGCTCTCGTAGCTGCGATGTTGAGGAATAACAACAGGGGTTTTACACCAGTGTTAGGGACACTGACCCCAAAATATTTGTAGGTTAATCACAGTTTGCTTAAACTCTCCACAGAAAGCCTCATCACAATCTCAGTTTTACAAATCAAGTGTCAACTTATGCCATAGATTCTCCATGGCATTTCTCTTCACATTCTTCCCAGCATTTCTCAACCCCCTTCCATCAAATTTCCCATCGTCCTTGAGTAAGGAACACTGTGTGGAGAATTTTTCCATGACTGGTCACGTACACATTTTGTGAGTTGTTTATACGATGAGACATAAAGTTTCCAAGTTCTTCATCTCATTTTTATTATTTCATGGAATATGTCATCAAATAGTTTAGATAGTTACCCAAGGCCCTAAGCCTTGATGAAAACGATTAGTAAAA